>FIZR01014049.1:0-14450 GCA_900060175.1 Ferrisia virgata | reverse complement strand
TGAATGTTTTCCGAGAGATTGTATTTCCTTTCTTCTTTTTTTTTCTCTCGGTTTTTTTTTTTTTTTTTGTTTTTAATTAAACGAAAAACTAATCCCGAAGGATTTGAAATCAGTGTAGCGTGAGCTTTGGAATACTTACATGTCGTTTTATCGCTTCAAACATTTGCTCATTTTTTTTCATGAGTTTCGTTCGTCGAATACCTACCTAATGTTGAAAAATATGAAATATTCGTAGATTCGTAAAAGCGAGCACCGTATAGCAAATTCATTTCTTCGATAACGTGGCTCATTTGCCAACTACGTGTCACCCCTCACTTCGCATTAGTTGCACATCACGTGATAAAAATCGTAAATAAGCTTGAAAAATGAGCGAAAGTTGACTAGAAATCGTTTAAAATCATTGACGAGTGGGTCCAAGCATTGAGGTAAATGGGTTACAAATGCAGAAAATTGATCAAAAATCGCACATACCTAGTGACATGTACGAAAAAGTTGACGAAAAATCGTTAAAAATCATTGGAAATTGGGTAAAAATTCGACAAAAATGGGTTACAAATACAGTAAATTGATCAAAAATCACGAGAAACTGATGAAAATTAGGGGACAATAAACTCAAAATATGAAAAACAAAAAAAACGTTAAAAATCATCCAAAATTCTGTAAAAATTTAGGCAATTTTCCCTTTCAGGAAAAAATTGTAGATCATGGATATGTAATGCTGAAAACTATTAATAAATTCACAATTTTTTTTTTTTTTTTGATAACCTAAGACATTTTAACATAAAGTCCAAAAATCTGCCATACTCATCTTCCATTGTGAATTTTATCAACCTTTCCAACCCTTCAGACATATTCATGTTAACATTTTAACATAAAATCAAAAAATCCAAAATATTACACCAAAAACGTAACAGTTTCACAGAAAGACATATCCATGTGAACTCAGACATTTCAAAACAAAGTCCAAAAATCCAAAATGTAACACTCAACACGTTACATTTTCATAGAATGACCCTCAGCCTTAAAACATATCCATGTCAGATATTTTAACATAAAGTTCAAAAATCAGCCATGATCATCTTTCATTGTGAGTTTTATCAAACTTTCCCACCATTAAGACATATCCATGTTGACATTTTAACATAAGTCCAAAAATTAAAAACGTTACGCAAGAAACGTCACGTTTTCACAGAATCCCCCTCCCCCCCAACCAAAACATATCCTTGTCAAAACACACTAATTGATCAAAAATCACGAAATAATGATAAAAAATGAATGAAAATTGTGTAAAAATTTCACAGACTAGGTTCACAAACGTAGAAAAATTGATACAAAATCACGAAAAACTGTTAAAAAATGCGTGAAAAATGACCAAAAATCGTTAAAAATCTTTGAAAATTGGCAAAAAAATTGACAAAAAAGGTTACAAAAGCGAAAAAATTGATCAAAAACCACGAGAAAATGATGAAAAACAAAATATGAAAAAAAAAAAAATGTTAAAAATCTTCCAAAATTAAGTAAAAAGTGGACAGAAACATTGTAAAAAAAGGAAGAAAATCGATCAAAAATTACGAAATGAGGTTGAAAAGTGAAGGAAAATGAAGTAAAAATTAATCCAAACCAAAAAAAAATATTTGAAAAGTAGGCAAAAATCGATTAAAATTCGTTAAAAATCTTTGAAAATTAGCTAAAAATTGGGCAAAAGTAGGTGACAAATGGAGAAAAACCAGTGAAAATCACCAAAAAAAAAAATGCCTAAAAATATGAGAAAAGTAATCTAAAATTAGAAAAAAACCGTTGAAAATTATCGAAAGTTGAGTGAAAAATTGACAGAAATACGTAAAAAATGAAGAAAATTCATCAAAAATCTCGCAATATTACTGAAACATGAGTGAAAAATTGTCAACAAATTGTTACAAATCATTGAAAATTGGATAAAAATTTTGACAAAAATGTGTCACAAATGCAGAAAATTGATCAAAAGCTACGAAAATTCTTAAAAAGTATGTAAAAATTGACCTAAAATATGAAAAAAATCAAAAATCACAAAATATTGCTGAAAAATGAGTTAAAATTGGCCAAAAACCGACAAAAATCATGGAAAATTTGGTAAAAATTTGACAAGAATTGTAAAAATTGCAGAAATTTGGGTAAAAGCAGGAGTGAACGATTTATGTAGAGTCATTCAAAAGATTTATTCTTTAAATTCAACGGATGTTCACAAATGGTTGATGGAATGTTAATCGAATAGTCGTATGGTAACATAGAAAATGATGGTGAATGGTGAATCGAATGGTAATTTGGATGGGGTGAAAGATTGAAACAACCATGGTGTCAATTTTATTTTAGGTTCTTCGCTACGGAAATCAATAATTGTTAAACATTGTGTAAAAAATTGACACAAATATATAAAAAATGCAGTCTATGTATTGACCAAAAATCGTTTAAAATTATCTAAAGTTGGGTAAAATGTTGGAAAAAACGAGGCCAAAAGTGTGGAAAATTAATCAAAAATTACGAAGAAAAATTTTTAAGTCATCGAAAAATTAGTGTTAAAAAATATATGAGAAAATTGAACAACAATAAAGAAATTCACGTTTCCCAATACATTTCTACCTCTGCATTATAATAATATATCAAAATTTCTCCATCATTTAAAGATTATTACTTTTTTTTTTTTTCGAAAGAAGGACAAACATGAATTATGAGTTTTTAAACACCTTCAATACAATAATATGAAATGATAAGACATCAAGATATCAAATAAGCTCTTTCGGGATGGAAAAGAGAAGAGATGAAATAGCCATTAACATAACATATCGAGTCTTGATCATTCACAGTACAATCAAAAGTATCAAAGTATAAAACAAGGTGAAGGTGTATTAAGAATAAAGGGTTCATTTACTCAAGTTAGCACTAGCCCCTCAAAAACCTGCGCACACCCTTGATAGAAACGCAAAAACATTATAAAAATTCTTATCCTTAAAACTACATCTACCATTTTCACTTTCTTTCTACACCCTACAAAGAAAAAAAAAATTATAAAAATTTTTCACAAGCTCGAAGTAAAACAAGAAAAAAAGTTAAAAGAAAAAAGAATATAGAATAAAGAAAACTTGGCATTATGTTAAAATATCAGTTAAATTAGAAACTAGTATCTGTAAGAGAACCTTGCACGCTGCAAAATTACAAAACATTTTATCCTCTACGCCCCTCAACTTGGTAGAAAAAATTATAACGTAACGCGATATGGTAATTTCCCATGTAAAACGACGGTATTTACATTGGCGAAAGTCTACGCATAGAAAAAAATTTCTATCGTCGAATAAGTATTAGGCTAGCTAATATAAGATTATACGATGCTACCGTCGGTGTTATCTTAACTAAGCCAATCCATTGACGAGGAAAAAAGTATAAAATTTACCTATAATTTTTAATTGGCGAAAGTTTCCAATTATTAATTAATACACAGCCGCGAGTTATTATAATACCGTAGATGAAAACAACGGACGGGTAATCCTGCGAATAGAAAATTTTAAATAATCGATCATCGACGTTCATTTTTCATTGCCTTTTGCAGCATTACCGGCCAGCCAGGCAGCGTTTAATTAAACGAAACATATCGCATGTTGATAAGAAAACACACCGTTGCCGGCAGCACGATTGATCGTTTAACGTTAAAGCTTATTATGGTATAGGTAGGTTAGGTTATGCCTACGTCCGCGTCTTGTCGAGAAAAGGGGCATTTTTCGTGTTAATATTTTATCTCGTGGCCGAAAAAAAAAGTAGCAGCAATTTTGGTCTGTCGGATGGGTTTGTCCGCTTGTTGAATGATAATCGATTATCTCGAGCGAATTGCCTAGTATCAATTTTCAAATTAGTCAGAAGACGAAACGGAGCTTTAAATTATTAGCGAAGCTTCTCAATTTAATGTAACTGATTCATAATAGAGACGTAGGTATGAGGAGTGCGACTTCTTCATTTCGTTCATGACTCAGTAGACACTGGAGTGGGCTGAATTTTGCTCAATTTTAAAATTTCATAGTTGCGAAAAGATCTCAAAAAAGATGTGGTAAAAATTACAGCCTCCCAACTCAATTTTTCAAACTTGCAAAACTCATTTAAAGTTCGAAAATTTTCAAACATTTTCAAAAAATCAAATAATAGATATTTTTGAACATTTTCTTTCAACAATGCAATTACTTTACATATTTGAACTCAACATTATCATTATTGAGAAATTTTTGCCATTTCCCCCTTCATCAGTGGTTTTTAAGAAATGTCACTTTTTACTTTTTTTTACGTTTTTCCAAGAAACCACGTCAACAGTTGACTGTCATCATTTGATGACATTAGTGGACCATCAACAGTGTGACGTCATCGTTGGACTAACATCAGTGGACAGATTTTAATGGCCTGAAATGACATCAATAGACTTATTTTATGATTTCGAGTTGAAATGTTGAGAAAAATTAGAGATGTGACATCAGCGGACTGATTTCATAAAGGATTGATTTATGACTTTAAGCTGAAATGTTGAGGAAAATTAGAGATGTTATTAGTGGACCATCAACAGTGTGATGCCATCATTGGACTGACATCGGTGGACAGATTTTTATAATCTGGAATGACATCAGTAGGCTTATTTTATGAAGGATTGATCTTATGATTTCAAGTTGAAATGTCGAAGAAAATTAGAGATGTTATTAGTGGACCATCAACAGTGTGATGCCATCATTAAACTGACATTAATGGGGAGATTTTTATGTCCTGGAATGACGTCAGTGGACAGATTTTCATGGCTTTGAAAGACATCAGTGGACTTATTTTATGAAGGATTGATTTTATGAACTCAAGTTGAACTGTTGAGGAAAATTAAAAATGTATGGAATTGACTCGTCAAAACAGTGGACCTTGACCTTAAATTGATTTGATGATTTTGTGTTGAAATGTCGTCATCCATTGACCAGCCAACAGTTACTTATTGCAAATCAACATCAAAAGGTGTTTAATAACACATTCTGGAAAAATTATCAACGGTTAAACGTCATCATGGGATGATATTAGTGGACTGTCAACAAAGTGATTCATTGGACTGAGATCAGTGGACGGATTTTGATGACCTGGAATGATATCAGTGAACTTGTTAACATCGAAAGATGTTTATTAGCGCATTCTGGAAAAATCGTCAGCAATTGACTGTCATCATTAGATGACATTAGTGGACCGTCAACAGTGTGACACCATCATTGAACTGATATCAGTGAACAGATTTTTATGGCCTGGAATGACATCAGTGAACTTATTAACATCGAAAGATGTTTATTAGCGCATTGTGGAAAAATCGTCAACCGTTGACCATCATCATTGGATGACATTAGTAAACCGTCAACAGTGTGATGTCATTTCATGGACTGACATCGGTGGACGGATTTTATGAAGGATTGATTTCATGCTTTTAAGTTGAAATGTAGAAGAAAATTAGAGATGTTTGAAGTTGACTCATCAACAGTGGACTTTGACCTTGAATTGATTTTATGATTTTGAGTTGAAATGTTGTCATCCGTTGTCCCGCCAACAATTGAGCTTGACCCAAAATTGACTTCAAGATTTTAAGTTGAAATGTTGAGGAAAATGTCAGATGTTTAATAGCGCATTCCACAGCTAACCCATCATTGCTTTACCCATCAACAGTAGACTTTGACCCTGGTTGATTTTATGATTTCAACTTGAAATGTTGAATTAGTGTAACGAAAATTATTTGTTGAGAAAGAGTAAGTATAAAAGTTTAATTTACACTGACAACGTGAAAAGTATCGGAACTTACATTCTTTTGATGTTCACTCTTTGTATGCAAAGAGTACTAAGTATTCTTTGAAGAAACACTCCCCTGAAATAGATTTAGTATACAAATTTTAGACGATTACGCGCAATATTTCGATTTTATCCCCTTTAGACGATTTTTTAAGGGTGCTTAAAAAATGAATTTTTGGCGTTTTTTCAAGAATCTTTTCACATTAAAAAATTTTTAGTAATATAGACCGAGTACACTTACCTTCGTCCGCTAAAGATCTGTTTTCCTCAATTTTATCCTTTTTAGGGGTCCTTAATTGGTATTCCAGCATACAAAAATACAGTATAAATGGACCAAAAAAAGATAAAAAAAGAACAGAAAATTGCTTTTGAGAGTCTAAGATAAATAAAATGTGTCCCTTGTGATGATTTTTTTTTTGAAAAATTCTTTCCTCAATTTTCAACAAATCTATTTTAAAATATTAAAAAAAACAGCCTTTTTTGAGTGACCTTGACAAATTATCTATGGGCGATAAAATCGAAATGTTGCGTTTAATGAAGTAAAATTGATGTCCTATATCCATTTCAGAGGAGCAGGGGGGCGTTTCCCAAAAAAATTCCTCATAATTTCCCTAAAAAAAAACGTGAAAAAAATTAAAAAGTGACATTTTATAGAACACTCTAAAAAAGAGGGATATGGTAAAAATTTCTCAACAATGATCATTTTGAGTTCAAATATGTATAATAATTTAATTGCTGGAAAACACTAAAAAATTTTTTGAACTTTAGGTGAGTTCTGTAAATTTAAAAAATGTTTACCACATTCTTTTGAGGTCATTTCGTAACTACTGCGGTCCGTCCGTTTGTGGATTTCCAATAAAAGAAAAATTCGGCCCACCCCAGTAGACACTGTAGGGTGAGTCGATAGGGCACATTATTTGTGAAGTGGGTTTAAAAGAACGTGGTAAAAATTTTCAGCCACCTATCCCTTGTAAAAATTTTAATCCGGTATAAAAATTGATCAAAATTTTGATAAAATTCTAAAAAAAAAATTATTCGAAATAGTTCTAATACGATTAATTTAGAGGCGCTTTTCCATGTCATGCTCCTTCGTTCAGGGGCTCTTATTCAGCTGTTTTTTTTTAATTTTTCCATATTTTCACTAATTTTATATTCCTATTGAGAACAAGATAATTGTTAGAAATTCCTTCAAATGTTCTAGTTGGGTTATTATATTGATAAGCTTCCCATTTTATGAGTCTTTAGTTCCCTAAAGTTTTTCCCTGATTTTTTAAGACTTTCTTTTTTGAAAATACACGAAAACACATTACATGGCCTTATAAAGGAGGTTCATAATCAAAAATAATATCAGATGATCTTTTTTGGTAAAACTAGTCGTCCTAAAACTATTTCTAATAATTTTTTTTTTTAATTTTGAACCGTTTTAACACCGGATTGAAATTTCTTCAAAAGATAGGGGACTGAAATTTTTACCACGTCAAAAACGACCCATCCTAGTAGACACCTTCGATCAGCCTGTAGTAAAGTCAAAACCTGATTAGAACCCAACAAATAAATAGCATTCGCAAACGTAAGTATGTACAAGTATTTCGCAATCTGCAAACTTTAAGCTTTTATACACGTATAAAATTTTAGGTGAAATTGATTCGGTTTATCGTTCGAATTTATAGTACCCGGTGAAAAAGGAACGAATGGTAGTACTTTCGAACCTACCATCTATCTACCTACTGTAACACTAAAACAATACAGATAGTTTTTCTATATACACCATAAAACCCTTCGGGCTTTAGATATAGGTAAGTCATTCTGTGTAAAAGAAAAAGAACGGCGAAAATCTCATACCATAGAGATTCCAAACCTACCAATAGAAAACTCGTAACAGAAACGAAAATCTCTTACAAAGATATAGATATATTCTCATTAGTGAAAAAAAAAAAAAAAAGGCCTTCTCTCAAATTATACTTTGAAAATATTTAAAATCTTATAAACAATTTCACGTCGTCTTTTTCAATTTACTCGAGTACATAAACTCATTTTGGAAATACGTCACCCCGTCGCGGTCGCCAGGTCGAGCTTTAGAGAAAATACCTCGCATATATACGTTTAACTAGACTGAACAAGATGGAAACTGCGACGAAGGAAAGTTTTTAAAGAATTCATTTCATTGGTTTATACGCGGTTACGCATAATTTGAAATTTACCAAACAAAGAGGAGTAAAGAAGAGACAGAGATAGGAAAAAACCAACGCAGAGAAAATCGTATTAAGCCGGTTGGAAATAGAATCATTCTTAACCGAGATCGAGTTTCATCACACAGAGAGGAGAAAAAAGCTTTTAAAGTTTGTTTTCGTCGATGAAATAGCGAACATGACGACGACGACGACGACGACCGTTTGTCATCGTCGTCCGACAATTCGACGTAATAGCTGTAAAAGCACTCGAATTTCAGCACAATGTACTTACTTTTATATACAGTATAAGTATAGTGTATTCAATTTTTAGATAGATAGATGTAGCATGTATCGTATGTACTTATGTAATAGCAGCTATAGCACATATATATATATATATGATTGGAAAGTATATACGAGTGCAACCGATGGATTGTACTTGGTAGAGGGAGCAAGGCGAGACGAGGTAGTTTTTCTTTTATTAGTATACTATTCCACTAACCGCACAAGCGCCTTGATTCATTCACTCTTTGTGTACAAAAATTACATTATATCTTACGTAACAATGAAATTTCAATTCTTTATAACTTGCTTTCAGCCGGATTTTATTTTTCGCCTGCGTTAATAAGTAAGAAATTGAAGACCACTGCATGGTATCGAAATCGAAACATATAGGTTTTTGAATATAATGTTTTGGGATTTCGAAACTATTTACATCTCAGATAAGTATAAAGCTTCGTAAATCGACACCAATGCTCAAATTTTGAAACCTCTCACCCCCTTGTGAAGCCGGATTTTGATACACGAAAATCAGACTATTAAGGACTATCGACTAACTGCAAATGAAGTGTGGGTGGGGAGTATCAACGAAATCCATTTCGGGATCCCACAAGACGAAAGAGATCATTTTTAATTATGTTAGAAATCTCCCTTTCCTTCCACCTGCCAAAACTACAGATTATTTGATGAGCTTAACATCAACTAAAATCGTACAGATTTGGGCAGTAAACTCAGATTGTATATAGTGATGGCCTTAGATTAAAATTAAGTGATGCTAAATTTGGAGGAGGGAGTGCTGAGAGGTTAGAATGGCAAAAAGACTCCTTTTTAAGTCAATCATTTTTAAAGATTATTGTTAAGAAAAATTCAAAAAAATTTCATTAAAGGTGGGTTCAATACTGTTATTTTCACCCGAATTACTCAACAATGATAATTTCACTCGTAATCAAATTGACTACGTTCTAATCCAGAACAGATGGAAATCGTAGATCATTAAGAGACAAAACATACCCAAGAGCTGATATGGCTTCAGATCATCAACTTTTGGTGACAGGAGTATGGCTGCGAATCCGCATGAAAAGACCACAGAGAAAGCACAGACTTTTCTCACCGATGCAGAATTGAAGAAGGTGGCTGCAAGGAAAAATATCACGTGTTGGCATACAAATGACCTAAATACTATGTGGGAAGACATCAAAACCGAGATTACTGGAGCATGTGAGTTATTTAATAAGGAAATACAACGCATATCAAAAAAGAAGCAGACATGGATAACAAAGGACACATTATTGATTATAGAGCAGCGTAGGTAAGCCAAATGTTTGGTGACAATGAAGAATACAGGCTGTTGAACAGATCAGTGCAGTAGTGTCGTCGTAGAGACAGGGAAGCCAACCTTAACCAATCCTGCAATGGAATACAGGAATATGTAGGCTGCAATGAGACTAGTGCAGTATGCATGAAAATATATCAGATTGTTAGAGACTTTAAACCTGGAACTCGCGAGATCAAGGAAGATGATGGCACAGTTGTGTGAAATTCTAGAGAAATCCTGGACAGCTGAAAAACAATGCGAGTGGTTGTCCCAAGACAGTAGAACACTTGAGATAAACCACCTGGTTCCTACAGTCGAAGTGACAGATGAAGATGAGCCAAACATCCTATTTGATGAAGTAAGGGAGGTGGTGATTGCGATGAAGAAACGCAAAGCACCTGGTTGCCATGGTATTGAAGCTGAATTTGTGGCACGCTGTTGGTGAAAATGGAATCAAAGCAGTATGGCAGCTCTGCAGTGTGATGTGGCAGAGTTGTAAATGGGCCACTGAATGGTGTAAGTTGTTGCTGATTCGCTTGCATAAGAGAGGAGGTGCAAGATTATGCTCTAATTATCGAACAATCGCTCTAATTACACACGGCAGCAAAGTCATGTTACGAATCCTAAACAACCAGATCAAGGTGTATTTACACAGGCAAACTCAACTGGATCAAGGTATATCTACATAGACAAACTCTACCTGAACGAGCAGGGTTCATGCCAGGAAGAGGCACAAGAGAACAGATAATGAATGTCTGGTAAATCATCGAAAACTTCAGGGAGCTCAACATACCTATAGTGATGTGTTTCATAGATTACGTCGAGGCTTGAGCCTTTCCAAAGTTTCAAGAAAGATGGAAGCCACTGCTCATATAGCAGATTTGGAAGAGTCCCTATATGAGTTCAATTTTATGGTAAAGAGAGTTGATTATGAAGAATCTGAGCCTTTTCAAGCAGAACTGGGAGTGCGTCAAGGGTGCATATTATCCCAGCAGTTATTCAACATCTATAGTGAGCACATAATTTGCGAAGCTCTAGAATATTGCACTGGTGGTATTTCCTTTGGAGGAAGAAGAATCACTAATCTGCGATATGCAGATACCTTTTTGATTGCTTTGATTGAAGAGGAAATGATGGAGCTCGACAACCTAGTGAAAATAGCCAGCAAAAAACTTGAACTATGATGGTGGATTGGATCCAGTGTCTTCCAGTTTCTACAGTCATGCGCAAATGCGAAAAGGTCAACGCTTTCATTTATTTAGGCTCCATCATCAAAGTAGATGGTGGCTTGTTGGCAAAAATACGATTCAGAATAGCTCTGAGCAAATCAGCTATGACCAGACTGCGAACTATCACATGTAATAACAAGATTTCCACAAAGACAAGGAAGAGAGTTGAACAGTCACTTGTTTTCTCTGTTTTCCTACATGTTGCGGAAACATGAGACGCTGAAAATAGATGATAATAGAAGAATCAACGCCTTTAAGATGCAGGTCTGGCAAAGGATGCCGAAGATACTCTGGACAGAGCGACGAACCAAAATTTCAATCGTCAATGAAATACAGGAGCCAATCAGGCTAAGTGTTTCATGCGAGAAACGCATTCTAGGGTATTTTGGACAGGTGACCAGGAGAGAAGTCGGAAATCTTGAAAATACATTCTTTTTGGTAAGGCTCCTGGTAAAACAGGAAGAGGAAGATCTCCGACCAGGCGGTCTTACATCATCAAAGCGCGAGTAGGCTCTGTGGTGAGAGCTGCTTCACAGGCATGGGATCATGATAGTTGGCGCACTCTTTTAGGAGCAATACAGTCATAAGCAACTGAGACCTGTTGATGATGATGATACTGATTTCTTGTTCAGGTATCCTTCCTACTCATATCACCCAAACCTCATGAAGACAAATTAATCATCAGTTATCATTATATGCCTTTAAGTCCCAGACCCCACCAATAACTGTAAAGTGAAAGCACCAGTGCCAATAATACACAAACAAGGAAACCAGAGCTGTTGGCGAAGGTTCTCATGATGCAACTGATCAATATGTGCGCATTTAGGCAAAGAAACTCGTAGGAAATATGTTAATTAAAATAATTCTCATTTCTATCATGAGTTCAATTCTTCCACTCGATACTGTACAAATATCCACCTAATGAAAAATATTGATGGGTAAAGAGAAGAATATCATCTTGGTTTTGGTGCAACTCTACAGATACAAATAGAATAGATGAAATATTCTACTTACATGAAAATATATACGAGTTGAAAGGTTATATTAGAGCCAGATGAAGGTTTGGTGTACTTACACAGTAGGGAACTTAAGTATAAGTTATTTATAAAAGCACGTTGCAGCAATTGGCTGGTATAAGGAAAATATTTACTCGGTTAATTAAAACGTTATTGGGTTTGCTTGGCTGCAAAAGATGGTAGATATTGGTACGTGGTATATAGTTGGTTCTCGGTACAATACATCGTCGATATTGATAAAAGATGTTATTAGTTGTTTGAATAATGGTCGAGTGGAATGTAAAACATGTACTAACGCGTTTGAAAATAGTAATTCGCGTATGTTTTATGGTACCTATTTTAGGTATGATGTACCATACACACGTATATGTGCTTATGTAGATAGATAGTTACCTGTAGAAATATCTCTCAATAAGTATAGGTGCCAGATAGCTATATACTATTTTATTTTAAATATCGCACGTTGACGTGTTCGGTTTATTTATCGAACGATATCAGCCTGCGTAGCTAGGTAGGCTACATGTATCCGTACATTCGTGTGAAAACTGTCATCTAATGCAAATTACACGTATGATTTTCATCATATACCCACAATACATGCTAACTAGGTAATAGGTAGCTAGGCAGTAGGTACAGATACGCAGACAGCTAGAATATGTGTAGTGTGTACATCCAAAAAAGGTGAAATTCAGTGTTTTAAAGCCGATCTCGTCGAACATCGCCACGTTACAATTTATTCAACAATAACAAACCGTTGATGCAAATCTAATTTGGGATTATTTTACCGGCTACGCAATTCCCCTAACAAACGTTATAAAATGCCAATTAAACTTTCATCGACTTTGTATTTCTATGCAGGTGTACTGTATTTAAATTAACGTACAAATATTCCCATATTTGTATCAACAGGCTAGCAAATATGGTTTAATATTAGATCGATTCTCGTAATATGTAGAAAACTTTTGGATATAGACTGGATCCAGGGAACTGCTAAAATTTTCACCAACAGGTATAAAGGGAGAAAGTGAAACTTAGAACTCAAGTGATGGTACCTAGTACCTACCATTTAGTACCTTTAAGTCAGAAACCTTGTTATATTAATACAATAGCTTATTTTAACCAATTACAGCCTACTACTCCAAACATCTACCTCTTATTGCATTATTCTTAAACCTAAATTTGGATGCATAAAAAGAGAACCTCGGAGTCTGTTAAAATACATTGTAGAATAGAAGGTTGAAGTATTAACAATGATTTGTACATGTAAACATTTTCCCTCGAACACCGGATCAATGATCATTTCCTAAGTGTGATGATCCTCCCGTAATAATAATTATTACGAAAAATTTTAAAATGTTGAATCTGGTGACGATTTTTAAAAGTTAAATTAAATCGTGAAATTTACGTATCCACTCGCGAATGAACTGTTTCTTAAATGAAATCTGAAACCGAAAAGTGAACATACTGCTCACATACCTCATCCTATTGCGAATATAAATTTGCGATAAACCGGAAGAATGCAAGCCTTACTTCATCGGTGAACATCAATGCAGGCTACCTTGAGCCACATAACAGGTGAATGCGATGCTGTTACAGTCCAGATAAAAGCTGAAGAGCTACTTCAAAACTTATCCAAGCTGAAATTTGACCTAAACCTAATCGAAGAAAAATGTAGTGTAAATGATATCCTAGCTCAGTGTGAGGTTAGAAATTCCATGAAAACAGCTATAAGAAACCTAACCGTGTCGTTAAAAAAGAAAATAAACCTCACCCAACCAATAATAGAAAATCCAACCAAACCCAGCGGGGTACAACCAGAAGCAACATTGCCAGCTGTACAGCTACAACCATTTTATGGAAAAGAGGATGAGATTGTTTTTGAAAAACCTTTGGCTTTTGAAAATAGCCTAAATTTACATAAAATGACTGATTCTTTTTTCAAAAATGTTTATTATATTGTTTGAAAAATATTGGCGAACCTAGGGCTGGTCACAGTGTTAATAAAAATTGAAAGCAAGCTACACTCTCGGCCTTTAACGCCATTGAGCGATGATACCACTAATTTAATACTCATTCTCATTTTTTCATTTATTGGTCAATATTGTCAAACCCCGATTAAATTGAAACAAATATTCCATTACACACTCGATACAATCCAGTCCATAAGATTGTCTATTCACTTTAGACAAGATGGTCTCGAGAATACTTGAACCATTTACAAGGTCGCACTAAATGGACCTACACAATTAAAAACTTGAAAATAAACGACTTTGCTCTGATTAAAGAAAAAACTTTATTTCCTATGATATATTAAGTTGCTTAGGTTACCTGATCCATGTACTTTTAACTTTGTAACTTAACACACTGTTAAGATTATTGAGTAGCCTTAATCATAGATTACCCTTCTCAAGATCCACCCCTTATTACATTATTCTTAAACCTAAACTTAAGATGTACAAAAAGAGAACCTTGTAGTCCGTTGAATATAAATTGTAATAGAAGGAAAGAAAATAGAAAATATATCTGAAACTATTTATCTGGCACAGTTAATCTCTTTTGATAACCGAATTAACAAAGAAATTAACCGAAGAATAGCCATTGGATGGAAGAAATTTTGGGAATTGAA
>FIZR01014047.1:0-28160 GCA_900060175.1 Ferrisia virgata | reverse complement strand
GATGGTCAAAAATACACCCCCGAGGTGTTACACGTGGATTTGGGCGACTACCCCACCCCTTGGTGGCCCATATCGAGGGTAGTACGTAGTGAAAAAATTACCCCGAGTTATTTTACTTTTGCTATGTTTTTCAATGAATTTTGGATGGCTGAAAATATACCCCCGAGGTGTTACACGTGGATCTGGGTGACTACCCCAACCCTTGGTGGCCCATATCGAGGGTAGTACGTGGTGAAAAAATTAGCCCCTAAGCGCGGTATGAACTCGAGTTATTTCACTTTCTTGTTACTTTCGCAATGTTATTCGTCAATTTTTTGATATTCCACCCCTCATAGCTCACCCCCAAATGGATCTCAGGGGCTGAAATTTTAGTTGTGGGGGTAATTTTAAATGCTCGACACAGCTGTGCAAAATTTTTTTCATTTGGCGTGTAACACTTGGAGTACTTCTCTCGTTAGGATGGATAATACTAATCAAATAGTACAGATTTTTTAGGTTTCAGCTTGACTGAAATTCAGGCAAAGTAGAAATTTCATACATAGGTACTGTTGAGTATGTACTTCAATATTTTCAAACTCCCCCAAAATCCATGCATATGTTTCCCTCTTGAGGTAGGGGGGGGGGTAATTTGGTGTAAAATTTGGTTATTTGGTAATTGCTTCTAGAAAAAAACGTACTTACGAAAAAAATGCCGAAACAAAAGTTATGTAGCATTAAAAAGCAAACATTTTTACTTCTTTGACTTTTTTCGCCTGGAAGTCATGAGGAGGAGCTATGGCGTTCAAAAAAAAGTCATGTTTGACGGTCACCTATTTAGTCGGGAAGCCAGCACTGAAGAAGTTTGTCCCCCCCCTCGCTGATCCTCCGGGACGATTTTTTTCTCGAAGAGAGGGTTCTAAAGAACATTTTTAGTCGTTTTCCTCGAAAAAAAAACTGGTCCTATTTACAAAATGGTGGCCATTTTGATTGACTCATCCTCTCAAAATTAAAATTTCCTCTTATAACTCCGAAACAATACGACCTGCGATCAAATTCATAATGACAAAAAATTTTCTACATAAAATTTAGAACAATTTTTGTCCTTACGTTAAATGCGTGAAAGGTCGCGTTCGCAAGATACACGCGTGTAAAGATGCGCATCGTGTTCAAAAAATGGTACGAAATGAAGAATTTTTTTTCTTAGCCTTGAAACGACAAGATCCCCGATAAAATACAATACCTACAGATGATTAAAAATGGTTACCTTAAAATTTGAAATATTTCATACGCTTAAAGAATTTGGGAGGGGGGAATATACGAGTATGAAGTGGCACATCATGATCGAAAGCTATAGTGGGGCGTATTACGCAAGAAAAATATTACTAAAAAAGAACTATCAGATTTTTGAAAATTATTTGTGTTAATTGGAGATTTTTAGAAATTATTATTTTCTGAACGCATTAGCTCCCTCCCCACGACCTTCGGGGGGGGGAGTTAAAGAAGTAAAAATGTTTATTTTTTAATGCTCTATAACTTTTGTTTCAACATTTTTATTCGTAAATGCCTTATTTGGGAAGTAGTTGCCAGAAAATCAAACTTCACATCCCCCATTCCCCGCAAAATGATAACAAGGAAGTATAGGGATATTGAAATAAATACTTCACAGTACCTATAAAATTTGCTTCCCGTGAATTTTGATCGGTTTTGGACTATTTTTGAGCTAAAATGACTGCACTATTTTCTGAATTTTCCATCTTACTCGAAACTTAATGTTATAACCCCCTTCTTGCTCTCGTTAAAATACAAATGAGTACATTCACCTTTAAAAATAATTTTTTTTTGTAACTCGTTAGCTTATATATCGGTTCATTTTTTTCCTCGTAACCTACTTAATTACCCACGTACTTCCGCGAATAGGAAAAAATTCACATTTTTTGGACAATTTTCAAATTTTACGTTGGTATTTTCGATTGTTATCTGAAACGAGTTCAATATCCCTGAAATTTCTTGGAAATTTGTTTCAAATAAGCCGATACTTTTTTCACATTTTTTCCCATTTCTTTTTCTCGTATTTCGCTGTTTGCAAAAAAAAAAAAGGTGCTTTCGAAGTAGATATTTTTGAATAAATGGAAATTCTTTCGAGAGAAGAATAAAATTTCATGTGGATGAATTACGAATATGAATTTAAATATAAAATAAAAATACGATACATATTTTATTCGAAAAAATGAAATTTTAAACGTAAGAATTTTACTCGTGACGCTTAAAATAAACTTTAACGATGTAGAAGAAAGCTTTCCATATTTGGAAAAGATTTTCATCTCTTTTTTTCGTTCTCTTCTGTGTCTCGCGCACCTTTTGAATTTCACAAATTTTCTAGAGTTTTTTCGCCCCTTATTTCACCGACCTTCAATTTAATTTTCATATTTTCGTCGATATATGTTGAATTATGTGTGGACTCTTTTGTGTCCAGCGTGCGATATCAGCGATTTCAAAATAAGAGTATTTAATTACTTCCTGAATAACGAACTCATTCCGAATAAATGAAAAAAAAAAAAAAAAAAAAAAAAAAAAACGTGTTGTATGAATGGGTCAAAGAACTAGGCGACCTAAGCAAAGCTTCCCTCTTATTCTCCTGTCGTAATAAAATCATTCTCCATGTACGGAAAGAGTCTCTTTATATTAAGTAATTAAACATGGTATATGGTAACAATGGGGTCATCGTGTATAAAACAGCATCGACTCAGTCATATTACAAGTACTCAGCTGCTCATATGTCCAATGTACATTGTACTCGTATATTTTAATACGTACCTGGTATGTGCCATACGTGTTCAAAATTTTATTAAGCTTTTGGGGAGCGTATTTGGCGAGTTTAGTGGTTCCTTTGGGCCTTCGTACTTCAAGGTCGCAAGAGAAAAATTTATACATCATTTGGAAAAAGTTACCAGATCCGTACGGAGGAGGAGGATTCCAAAAATTTAACCCAACTCCCCTCCCCTTCCAATAATCTTCATAGCCGAGAAAATTGAATTTTTCCAGAAAAATTCTCCATCAAGTTCAAAAAACTTTGCAAATTGCATAAACATTTTCCAAGAATGTAATTTTTCATGATTAAAGGTATCACATTTTTTCAACTAGTTACAAAAGTGAACACACTTTAGACAATTTTTTCTTTCACTTTTTGAGAATTTGTTTTTGCAATTTATTGTTAATTTAGGCAATTATGATTTGCATTCCATGATCATTTCAATTAAACACAATCAAGAGTTATTTTTTCCCCCCAAATTTTTAGAACTTTTGTCTTTTCATTACTAATTTAAACCATTTTTAATTTTTCCTCTCACTTTTTTCAGCTTTTTACTTTGACTTTTAAGCAATTCTAAAGATATTTTTAGCCAAGGTGGTTTAGCGTTTACATTCAGTTGCCAACTTTTAAAATTTGAAACTCCTCCCTCCCCCCCTCCGCCAGCCATATAATTCTATGTACGTACAAATCTCACCCATCATTAACGAATCTTGGTAGGTTGATTATTGGAAGTATTAATTGCGTATAAAATAGACCTTATAACACCGCTTCGCGTCAAAAGAATCAGCAAATAGAGTAAATAGGGTTTTCATTCACCCTGCTCAGCCTTCCCCTCGATGGAAATATTAAACATTGATGTAGTATCATTCGTACTTCCCAAACTAATTATAAATGCTTGTTCTTCTCAATTAAGTTAAGTTTTGATTTTTGCTAAATTTCATTCCATCATTCAAGTATACGAGTATTTTTGAGCGTAACAATAAAGCAGCAGGGATAAGAGGGATACAAGGGATTGAAGATTGCTTTCGTGAAAGTTCCCTTTGGGGTGAATTTCATTTTATATCGCATCGTTGGCTTGAAATTTCGTCAATGTGCTATACATAATAATTGAAGTTAGCATTTTTATTTACTCTAACTTAAAGGCCTATATATCTTTTCTAAAATATTCATTTATGTTACATATTTTTAGGCTTACTTTCTATGTCATATTATAATTGAAAACCAGACTATTACAATCTATCGACCAAGAGCTGATGAGGAGGGGGGTGGGGAATACCAACAAAATCCGTTTTGGGGTCCTAGAAGACCATTAAGAAAATTTTCGGTCATATCAGATATTTGTATTTATTTTTTTATTCTTGTTTTTCCCCGAACATTAAATTCATTTACTCTGCTCGATACTGACCAAAATCGCTCCAATTTGGTGAATCGGCTCAATTTGGCAGCAGATTAGGTATATATGAGTGGGGATGACCTTGGGTCAAAATTAAGTTTTGCCTAATTTTGGGAGAGGGGTTGCTGAGAGGCCAAAAACACAAAAATTGTTCTTTTTGAAATCAATCGATAGACAATCTAAAGTTGTATAACATATCCGAAAATCAACATCTTAGGTCAATTAGGAGGGGAGATATGAGGGGTTTTCCCTTTTTGAGCTTGAAACAGGGCTCTTCCTCCCCTATCTCCTACTAAAATGAGCTAAGAAGTTGAAATTTAGTATGTGCATTCAGTAGGAGCCCCAAATGTGCCTTTTGAGGGTTCCAACTGTTTAGCTTCATTGTATCCCCCTCTCAGCTCCAAAAATGTGGCTTTTCGGTTAGCTTTTCTCATTTTTCTTATTTTTTGAGTTTGTTCCTCGCATAACTCTCCTCCAAATAGAGCTAGGAAGCTGAAATTTAGTATGTACATTTAGTAGGTACTCCAGATGTGCTTTTTGAGGGTCCCGATTTTTCAGCCCACTTACACCCCCTCACAGCCCCAAATATGTGGGTTCTTGGTCGTTTTTTCCTATATTTTGAGTTTACTCCTCGCATTACTCCTCTCCAAATTGTGTTAGGAACTTGAAATTAGGTATGTATATGCAGCTCTCGGGTCAATTAGGAGGGGAGATGTGAGGGGTTTCCTCTTTCTGACCTTGAAAATAAGACAGTTCCTTCAATCTCCCACCAAAATAATCTAGAAACTTGTAGAGACTCTGGATGTGCCTTTTTGGGGTTCTCGACTTTTCAGCCCTATTTCACCCCTTAACAGCCTCGAATATTTGCTTTTTTGGTCGTTTTGTCTTATTTTTTGTGTTGTGTGCCTCGCATAACTCCCCTCCAGTTGAGCTTGGAATTTGAAATTAAGTATGTAAATTCAATAGAGACTCTCTCACATCTTCGAATATGTGGTTTTTCTGGTCTTTTTCCTTATTAGCCTGATTTTCTTGTCATTTTGTCAATGAAAACCAACTATTGCAGTCTATTGACAAACAAAGGTTGAGGGGGGGATACCAACGAAATCTGTTTTGAGGCCCGCAATTCTTTATTTTTTCATTCATTATGGATCAACTTTTATCGCTATACACAAATTTTTGAAGGTAGTAAGACGTAGGAAGAGATATATAATGAACTAGAAGTTTATAAATTTTTTTCTATTTTTTTATTTTTTCCCCCGAACATTAAAATCATTTACTCCGCCCGATACCGACCGAAATCGCTCCAATTTGGTCAATAGGTTCAGTTTGGAGGCAGATTATATGTACATGAATGAGGATGAATTTGGGTCAAAATTCAGCTTTACCCCTTGCTGGGGGAGGGGGTGCTCTGGGGTCATAAAACATAAAGTTTTTCCATTTTTAAGATAACACATAGAGAATCCAAAGTTGTATAACATATCTGAAAATCAACCTCCTAAGTCAATCGTAAGAGGAATTATGGAGATTTTCCCCTATTCTGACCTTGAAAAGGGGTTGTTCCTCCCCTATATCCCCAAAAAATTAAGCTAGAAATTTGAAATTAGGTATGTACACTTAGTGGTGGTCTTAGATGTGCCGTTTGGGGGTTTCGACTTTTCAGTCTCGTCCCCCCCCCCCCTTCACCACCCTCACAGTCCCAAAAAAGTGGGTTTTGGTCGTTTTTTCGTATTTTTTGAGTTTGTTCCTCGTATAACTCCCCTCCAAATTGAACCAGGAACTTCAAATCAGCTATGTACATTTAGTGAGGGTTCTAGACATGTCTTTTAGGGGTATTTACTTTTCAGTCTCAATGCACCCTCTCACAGCTCTGAATATGTGGTTTTTTGGTCGATTTTTCTAATTTTTAGAGTTTGTACCTCGCATAACTACCCTCCGCATTGGGCCAGGAAGTTGAAATCAGGTCGGTCTCGTCTGTAGAGACCCTTAATGCGCCTTTTAGGGGTTTCTACTTTTTCGTTCCATCGAACAATGTTGATTAAAAAGCGATGCTTTTTTCAGATTCTCACGATTGTAGTAATATGTCACGAAAATCAAGCTGAAAAAGCATCGCTTTGCAATGCTTTTTTTTTTTCCTTCGGTACAGTAAATTACGGAACACACACGTACTACAGAAGGGTTGACGAAAATACCGTACGTGCTGAACAGCTCGGCGCTCCGCATCTCTCCTCTCTGCTTCCATAATATAAATGTTCTCGTTTTCGTTGGCGATGATGCTTTGTCGGTTATCGCGTCTTGTTTAATCATATATCTTTACTAAGGGGCTCAGTCTACATTAACATTATGTTGAAAGTAAAGCCGCCTTTGACCCGGTCCGAACACGACCGTATCGGCGAGCTTATTCAATTAGTAGGTGAACCAATGATGATGATCGCGATGATGGCTGAAAGATTATAAACCGTAGGTACCCTACCATAAAGGTGAATTGAATCGACGATGGTTTAGTTTCGTGTAAGTGTAACTGGTTTCAGAGTAGGTATTTTAACAAGTAGAAGACAAACGCGAGAGGGTATCCTAATTAAATTTTTTTTTTTTTTTTTTTTTTTGAAATTTAGCCAAAATGAAATTAACTTATAAATAATTAGAAATTATTATTAAATAAACGCGACGACTTCTACTACTACTACTACTACTTCAACAATTACTTGAAGATGAAGACTATGGCGGCGGCGGCGGCGCTATTGCTATTTGTTATAGGGCATTAAACGACGACGCGAACGAGGGTAAGTCGACATTATAATAGGGAGAATACGTTGTACCGCGTACCTCACCCTGTACTCGCTACGGTGGCATAGCCGACGACGATATTCCAAAAGAGGAAGTTTTCTCTTATTGTACATTTTTACTCGAGTTCGCATCTAAAGACACACAGTGAATGGCGAAAGACAGAAAGAGAGGGTCACAGGGCTAAAGAAAGCGAAAAAATAGACCGACAACGATGAAATGTAGGGTCGGGGTGGGTGGCTGGCAGCATTGGCAGTAGGATGCACTGCGTACAACCGAGGAGGAAATCGTTTCAATAAGCCGAGGGTTGTTGATACTTTACGTTAGTTCTCGAATACCATTGCTACGGTGCTCAGAGCGCCCTCTGCATATCGTAAGGATTCGCCTAACGACAACGATGACGACGACGACGAGACGATATATAAGTACGATATAAAAAGAAAGAAAAATGTATAATAAAAAAAGGAAGAAGAAAAGGCAACGTAATGCAACGCGAACGAGAGAAAGGAGAATAGAAAAAAATAAAATAAAAAAATGAAATGAAAATACGCTAGAAAATATACTACTAAGTAAGTGAAGAGAGAAGTCGAGTTGGGAAAAAGCTCGTCGCGTCGCCTTGGTCGGCTCGACAATTTTAATTCATCATAACTTTCATCGTGTGAAAGCGACTTTCGATCGAAATGCCAACTTTTCATTTATTTTTAATCCGTGCTATGAATTTTAACAAGATTATAGAGAAAATGCTAATTTACTTTTCAACGTGTTGGGTTTTTCGCGGGTGTGTGCCGCCAAGCCGTAGGTGCGATGATGCTGTGCTTAGCACAGTTTTCGCAGCAGCCAGATAGAGAGGGTGCATGACTGTAGGGGTGCTAGAAGGGCTGAGTGAAATGACGACGATGTACGAGCGCGTAGGCTTATGAATGGCGTACCTTTTAGGTAGCTGTAGCTATATTCGTATTCGTATTATGTGGTATGCGTGTACTTTTAATTGGACGTAATATATATACGAGGACGTTCGTACCTACATATTAGAGAAACAAATTGAATGAATAGCGAAAAAGTAGGTAAAAGTACAGGTATGTTTGAAAAACATTTGCCCATTGTTCGATGTGCCGACTTTTTGGCGCTACAGACGCCCTACTGCAGTGAACGAATAGTATTAGCATAGCTGTGCAATACGAGCAGAGGTGAGTTCTACTACGATAGTCTACCCCTTCCCTTCCCCATAGGTATCGTTGTACAAACATTTTAAATTTTAACAAATGAACAACTTAAGAATCTTCATCGCATTACCAGTTCAAGTGGTGGACTTGAAAACTTTCCGTACAAATTATGTCATGTACACATTTTGCCTACCTCCATTATTCAAGGGGTATCATTTGTTCGAATTTAATCAGCCCTCTTCAAAAAATCAAGATAAGCACAGGCTATATGGAGATAATCGTTGGTAAATTTTCGAAATGATACTATCGAGATACATACTTGACCAAAGTTTTGGTCCCCCCAACCCCACTGAGCCCATCTTATCCCATCGAAATTCAGCCACCAAATTCAAAATTGTTTCTACTGAAAATCGTCCCTCGCTCTCCCTCCCCCCCTCTTGTATCTATCTGGCAAAACTCATGAAACGTAAAGGTCTTCTGTGGATGACCCCTTTCTCCCCTCCCTTGGATATTTATCACCCCTCCACTGATTCTTTCCTCCTCAGGGTTACTCTAGGATGCCAGGGACTCTTTGAAGTCCTCGGTAGTATGAATGCATATGCATGATTAAATGTGAGTGCGAAACTGCGAATGTTTGTATGTGTCAGGTATCAGTCTTAGCTGCTTACTTTAGGTTCTTTCTTGTCTTGGACCGAATAGGGGTTGCTGGAATTACCTGACGGTGGCTAACAAGAACTTGGGAATGGTTGGCACTCCATGTTGGGATAATGAAACCAACCTGGGAACTGAACCGAAGGCTCGGAGTTGACTCATGGTTGTGTGAGCCATTCTATCCCCCTACCCTCCTGCTGGAACGCCCTCTCTCCCTGTAGATACACGTGAATACTACTCACCATAATTTTAAGTTACAACTGATCACCTGTAATTACCCCTACTGTTGATTGTTAATGTTCTTCAAATAGGTCCTCCCTTCGCCCTTGTAACCCCCCCTCCCACTTTGTAACTAAATTAAGTTTGTAAATAAGATTTAAAACTGTAAAAAATATTTTAAAACAATTCGTTAACTTAAAAAAAAAACACTGGGTTTCAAGGAAGGCCTTGTTTAAAAAAAAAAACACCTATGAATTTTTTTTTAATCGTTAATTGATTGATTTGCGCAATTTTTTGTAATGCTGTAGATTTATATGTGAGGCATCTCTGAAAAAATCAACATCCCCCTCCCTTCATAATTTACCCCGAAAATGACCTTTTAAAATTTTATTCACTTTCTTAAATAAGGATACTGTTTGGTATAATTTTGAAATTGTTGTTTTTGGACGTGTACTTGACCTCTCTTTCACATAAATTGTTTTCAAACCGGTTAAAATTTGAAAAAATTTGAAGAAGGAGGGGTAAACATAGTTGCAGTGGGAAAATCTGGAAATGTCGAAATTTTTATCATATTTAGGATAATTGCAGCTTATCAGAATAGAAAATTATAACCGCGAAGCAAAACTTTCGTAGTAGCCCCTGCTGGACCCCAGAAGCACCCCCTCACCCCGTATTTGGACTACAAATGCTTTCGCGATATTGGTGTCGTTCCCGCATAAATCGAACTCACAGAACACGAATATGAAATCAGATTATCAGTTGGACCCTTATAAGTATCGTATTCTGAAGGTGAGATGGACCTCCTCTACGGGGGTTGCACTGTAATTCTGATTTCATATTTGTGTTCAGGGAGTTCGATTTATGCGAGAACGACTCTATGTCATGAAACACACACCTATGAACTCTAAACGGAGGTGAGCGAGTGCTGCTACTGCCCAACAGGGGTCCCTAGTGTGGTTTTGCTCTTCAGCTATGCTTATATATTTCTTTAGTCTACAAACATAATAATATGTGATCATTCCAACATTTCCAGATTTTTTTATAATTCAACGACATATACTACAATACATGCATTTTGGGTATCACCTCCCCTTCGAAATGAGGTACTTATAAGGGTCCAACTGAAAATCTGATTTCAGATTCGTGGTCAAGGGGTTCGATTTATGCGAAAACGACACCAGTATCATGTAAGCATCTGTAATCCAAATATGGGGTGAGGGGGTGCTTCGGAGGTCCAACAGGGCCTCTCACGAGAGTTTTGCTTCTCGGCTATACTTTTCTACTCTTACAAGCTACAATTATTTTGAATACGAAACAATTTTCACATTTTTGATTCTTTCAGTATAGCTCTGTTTACCCTCTAGTTCAAGTTTTCCAAATTTTGACCATTGCGCTTATGAATTAAAATTTTGAAAAAATTGATGGAGGGGTCAAATACACATCCAAAAAGCGCGCTTTCAAAATTGTACCAAACCAGTATCCGTATTTTAAAAATATGAATAAAATTTTAGAGGGTCATTTCGAGGGTAAATTATGAGGGAAGGGAGATGTTGATTTTTTCAGAAATGACTCCTATATAGATCTACAGCATAATAAAAAGTTGCGCAAATCAATCGATTAGCACATTTAAAAAAAAAAAGCATAAATGTTTTTCAAAAAATGGGCCTCCCTCGAAAACCAGTGAGGTTGGGGGTTCAAAATTTCTGTGCTTATCCCACCATAGCCTTTTGTATGTATATAACAAAAAATGCTGCAAAAGTAGCCTAGTACAAGGTTCACTGTTCAAAACCACCATTTTTTTCGTCGCTCTAGGTCTCCCCCCCCCCCTGTAAAATTTTGTGAGCATAATATCCGCCCAAATCGTACTTTTTCATAGCAAACTTTATACTAGGAAATTTTTGCAGCATTTTTTGTCATGTACAAAATTGGCCTATCTTGATTTTTTGAAGGGGCTCATAAAATGCAAACGAATGCTGTCCCTTCAATAATTGAGATAGACAAAATATGTACATGACAAAATTTATAGGAAAACATTTTGTCTGCAAGATTCGCTACTTGGATTGGTTTATTTGTTAAAATTTTAGGTACCTATACCTGTATAACGATACCTAAGGGGGAGAAGGGGGGTCAGGCTATCATTGTTGAACTTGCCTCTGCTCGTACTACGCATCTATGCCAATGCCGTACCCTTACTCTATGAACGTCTGTAGCGGAGTAAGAAATTTTCTTGTTTTATGGTAGATATAGGTAAATATGTGTACGAGTATGTAGGTATAAGAGTATAAGTATAACGTAAGCTAAAAGAGCGAAACGAAGCGGAGCGAGTGAGCTGCACAAGGCACAAGGCGCACAACAACAGAGAACAGAACGAGACGACGAACAGACTATTAAAATGCGTTGTTCGTCGCTCTCGGGGAATAAAATGAAGAGTATAAGTTTGCGAGAGAAGCGCACATAGAAAAGCAGATCTAGCAAAAGGTTGTTTTACTACGTTTCACCCTTTACAGCCATTTGTTACCGATATCGTTCACCCTTTTCCCCATTACACTGTGTTCGAGTTTACCACCGAAAATGTGTATGGCACCTATTAACGTTGCTATACCAGAGAAGGGTAGGTAGGTAGGTAGGTATCTACGTACAAAGAATGGTTTCCTTTAAATATTATATTTTCTCGGTGGCTTTTTGCGGCGCTATACGCGCGGTGTATGGTGGCGAAACGCGTATTTCAACCTGCGAAGACGCTCGTTTAAACGTCTTATATGTATAGGTAAGTATATATGTACGTATAGGTATATTTACACACCTATACATACGCGTATTAGTAAAATTGCTATGCTCGTGTTTGTGCTTTTCAACCAAAAAACAACGTACCATCGCATAAGCAGCAGGTAATTTTGATGTGGAAAAAAGCTGCGAATTGTTTTCATGTTTATCTAGTATTATGTAACGATAACGAACGTGATAAGACCAAAGGGAAGGATAGAATGACAGAGGAGTAAAGGTAGCCCAATTTGTACGCGATTCGATTCGCCTAACAGAGTGTGCAGGTTTTAATTAAGCGAATAAATATCGTCCCGAGATAGTTGGCGCGTTTTACGCTTCCATACTTACGTACTTAGTGCTCACCTACGACGGAAAATCCATTTTGTAAGATTGAAAAAAAAATGATATCCGTACCAGAAACTTTTTGGGATTTTTGGTGAGCGCGCGGAGAGGCGTGGCAGCCTATGATTAGTTATGAGCACTTGATCAATTTTCGGTTTGTTTTGTGATCAAACTAAAGAGCTAGGAATGGCTCAAACTTTTTTCGACTTGAGGAGGTGTTGGAAGGGAGGGGGTTCCAGATGAACATAGCTTTGTATTAAAATTCGAGTAAAGAATTCATGGAGAAAGAGTAAGACGTAGAAACCAGCTCAAACTAAAGAATGTAACGGAAGTGCATACAAGTTGCTCAACATGTTTAAAAACTCGTGTCCTCGAGTAATGAAAAGAAGTAATAGAAACGGAGAAAAATTTTCACCTATTTGACCCTGAAAAATTAAATTCAACTGATTAGTAGCTAACTCAATTGACCGAGGAACCTGACATTGGAAAAGTGAAATATCCAATTTGAAATTGTCTTCAAGGAGTTCAGCTACAGGTGTTTCTAATACCTTTTTTTTTTACAATTTTAACGCTGAGGAAAATCAATTATGAAATAGGTACAGATAATTTCTTGATTTATGTATGAGCTTGAACCTTCTAAGTGAATTAAGACGACCTATTGGAAATGAAAATGTACCAAAATAAGCCTCAAAATCGGCTGTTTTTTTATTGCTGTACCCAGTGGCCTTTTTATTTGGCCTATTTCTACACTATGAACATACTAGTTACTCATTATGTCAATTATGGTAGACTATACGAGCTGGTTGGACCATAGCATCATTAAACTGTGAAGGAGTAGAGAAAGGGAGAAAATTCACTAGATGGGTTGGAGAAAAAGGGGACAAACTCGCTCTGTGAAAAGGCTTGTACTCCACCAGTGTATGTCACTCGGTAATTTTTTTTTTACTCACATACAAAGTGTCCCATAAAATAAAAAACATTTTTTCTCAGAGAAATCAAATGAAAAAAGCATTTTTTAATTTGATTTTCTGATGGTACACCTTTAACTGATTTTTATGAATATTTCAATAAGCAACTAGTTATCAAAAATTCTTAACAAATTAAAGCTACAACAAAAATTGTACAATTTTGAAAAATTTTGAAGCATTGGGGTTAAAAAATTGATATTAGCACGGAAAGATGTTTAATAGTGCATTCTAATGTTGGTTCTTTAACAGTTGACCATCACCAATTTCATGCCAACAGTTGACCAACAACAACGGATCTGTCACCTGTTGACCAACAACAACTGACATGTCACCAGTTGACCAGCAACAATTACCGTGCCAATAGTTGACCAACAACATGTGACCTGTTACCAGCTGACCAACAACAATTGACCTGTCACCATTTGGTTGTTAATAATTGACCTATCAACAGTTGATTATCAACAATTGACTAGCCAAACATTTGGCTATCAATAATTGCCTGTCAGTGATTGACCATTAATAACTGACCATCAATTATTGACCCATTAACAGATGACCAGCAACAATTGACTCACCAACACTTGACCATCAACAGCTGACTGTCAACAGTGGACTGTCAAAATCCGGATAGTTCAGATTTTGATGGCCTGGATATACATCTAGGCAGTTGACAGTTGGATTTTAAATGTTTTGAAAAAAATGCTAAGCAATTTTCAAAATTCCAAATGTTGAAAAGTAATCATGAATTTTTTGTCATGTCACTTCAGATGAAATTTGGACTTATGCTGGAACTGGGAAGATGATAACATGAAAAATTTTCTAAATTTGTTTAGCAGTTTATTCTTAACATTCAAGTTGACGTTCCAGATGTTGAAGTCCAAAAATTGATGGTCATCTGTTGACAGTCCAGACGTCCTCTACTGATGGTAAACTCTTAATAGTCCATAGTTGACTATCAACTTCTGATCGTCAAATGTTGACGGATCTGGATCATCAATAGTTGATCATCAGAAATTGACCATTAGCAGTTGACCATCAACAGCGGACCATTTCAAAATTCCTAATGTTGAAAAGAAATGGCGGATTTTTTCAAAGGTATGTCACTTCAGATGAAATTTGGACTTCTACTAAAACTGGAGGAGTGATAACACGAAGAATTTTGTAAATTTGCTTGACACTTTTTCTTAACATTCAAAATGTTGATAAGCCAGATCTTGGTGGTCATCAATTGTCAGTCCACTGTTGACTATCAACGATTAATGGTTAAGTGTTAGATGTTGGTAGTACAGATATTGACAGTCAACAGTTGACAGTCCGGATCTTTATGATCCCACTATTGATGGTCAACATTTAAGAGTCCACAGTTGACTATCAACTATCAATAGTCAAGGGTTGATGGATCTGGACTGTCAAGAGTCAACAATCCAAATCTTGATGGTGAGGGTGTTGGTGGTCCAGTATTGTTGATGAACTCTTGACAGTCCATAGTTGACTATCAACTGTTGATGGATTTGGACCATAAAAATTTTATACTCTGAATCTCAATGGCGAGGTTTTGATGATCCACTATTGTTGGTCAACGTTTAACAGTCCACAGTTGATTATTGACAATTGATGGTGGAGTGTTGGTGGATCTAGACTGTCGAGTATCGACAGTCCAAATTTTGATGGTGAGGTTGTTGGTGGTCCGCTATTGTTGGTCAACTTTTGATAGTCCACTGTTGACCATCAACTTCTAATAATCAAGTGTTGACAAATCTGGATCATCAACAGTTGAATTATTTTGATGTATTTCTAAACTCTAAATATGTACTGAATTTTACTGGTTTTTTTCGTGCGTATAAATGAATTTTTACATGAAAAAAAATGCTGACAAGGGTCGGCTGTCCCCTCCCACTTTTACCCCATTATTTAGGAGTTGTTGAACTGTTGACCTGATTTGCATAAATTACGGTGTATTTTATAATGTATGTACTGGCTTCAGCTCATACGCACAATTCGTGTTCCGAAAGGTGTTCTCCACAATAGCTACTCAATCGTATACAAAACGACGTGAAATTAAATAATGTAGAATTTAATTTAAAATTTTGAAGCCTAAATCAATAAAAGTGGGTGATAAAAAATTCATTCGATCGCTCCTGCTCATCGGTATTATTAACCTCGAGTAAATTATTTTTCGGTCAAAACTATTACTGTATTTCAAAGCCTATGAAAAAACCCCTAATCGACATCGGTGAGTAAGGAAATAAAACACGAGCTAGTGAAAAGCATGATCATGTTTTTTTCATACATCATTATTATGATGACCCAACCCTCAATTCCCTCTCTTGTCAATAAATTCTAAAACACGTGACAATTATGTACGAAAGGAGTGCGAGGAAACGTAAATTTCCTCGTACCCTCCTCCCACAATGAAAATGAAAAAATAATCGTAGGTGCACTACCGACTCATCAAATTGTCCTAATAATAATTACGCTATTCGTGAACGACCCGTAAAAGAAAACGTATTTTTGTTTCATTTATTTATTTATTTATTTTTACCAATGCTTCGTCATTATTGTGCAAAAGGAAGGGATAATTAAGGCATCGTGGCCGGCGAAAGTATGCACAGAGGGGCGATGAAATGACTTTTTTCTTCTTTTTTTTTCAGATCGAGGTCACAAAATTGATGATAACTTACACGTGTGATGGTTGTGTATGTGTTGTTTTTTTTTTTCATTTATGTATTTACTCGTGTTCTCTACAATATATGCATACAGAATCTCGCGGATAAAGCTATTGTTTATCGAGCTTCGGCGAGTATGGTTCTTTCTCATCATTACCAAACGTCACAGTAACGTCAACCTTGGGTTTTTGAAATGCATTAACAAGTATGCGGAGAACCAACGACGACTACGTTGTCAAGGTTAAAAATGCATTCATACCAATACGTAGGTTAGGTTAAGTGTACGTATTTGTCGTACTCGTCGTTCGTATTCGTGCACGTAAATTGGCGGTATCGAAAATACAAATTAAAATATGCGTATAAGTAATATAATATAGAGTAAGGTGGATATACTTACCTACCAAATATATACGTCGCAATACGATCGTATACTCGTACACGAGTCGCAAAAAAAGTGAAAATTGCTTCCTGTTTAAGCTGTTTGAAAATATGTGCGATTTTATAATGCATTGTATTGCATTATCATTCAATCGATCACGTGATTCTATTTTTAAGAAATGTATAAAAAAAAAGCATCGCTATGCATTGCTTTTTGAGCCTGATTTTCCTAAAGTAAAAGAGGTGTGCCAGTTTTCCATTCATCGAATAAAAAAATCTTTCTTCGGTAGTGGTACTGATACAGGTAGATATTGGAATGCATATCTGGAATTCTGATAAGGCATATTCAGGGTAACTAATAAATCTACACATCAAATTTCAACTCCTGAAGGGGAGATATGCATAGTCCAAACTCAAAAAGCAAGAAAAACTGACCAAAAAACCACTTTTTCGAGGACTGTAAGGGATGCAAGGTGGCTAAAAATTTGAAACCTTCAAAAGGCACGTCTAGGACACCCTCGTGCCAAATTTTAACTTTCTAGCTCGATTTGGAGACGAAATATGATTAGAACAAACTCGAAAGATGAAAAAAAATCGACCAAAAATCATTTTTTGGAGGGCTGTGGGGAGTGCGCGGGGGCTGAAAAGTTTCAACCCCCAAAAGAAACCTCTAGGACATCTACTGAGTCCAAGTACCCAATTTCAACATCCTAGCTCGAATTTGAGGGGAGATATGAATGAGGAAAACTCAAAAAATAGTAAAAACTACCCAAAAAACTACATTTTTAAGGCTGTGGAGGGAGCAACTAGTCTGAAAAACCGAAACCCCCAAAAGGCAGATTTAGCTAAATCTACATATGCAATTTCAACTTCTTAGCTTAATGTGCAAGAAAAATGGAGAAGTAAAAGCCCTTTTTCGAGGTCAAAAATAGGATAAACTCTCATATCCCCTTTCCTAATCGACTCAGGAAGCTGATATATAACTTTTATCCATCGGCTCAAAAAAGTAAAATTATTGCGACTTTAGCCCTTCAGCACCACCCCCCCCCTCCAAATTTTTACACAACTGCATTTTGACTCGGAGATGACCATATCCCAGAATATAAAATTCGCCGACAATCTAAGCTTATTCCCCAAATTTAATTGATTTTTGTCAGTATCAAGCTGAGCAAATGATTTTTTGTTTCAGGGGAAAAAATAAAGTAAAAACATAAAAATAAATAGGTAGCATGATCAAAAATGGTCGTAATGGTCTTGTAAGATCCCAAAACGGACTTTCTTGAAGAGCCCTCTACCCCTCCCCTCCGTCAACATCCACCATTGTTCGATAAACCGTAATAGCCTAGTTTTAATTGACAATATCACATAGAAAATTAGGCTAAAAAATGAGAAAACCGACCAAAAAACCACTTTTTTGGGGCTATGAGTGGATGCAAGGGAGCTGAAAAGTTGAAATCCTCATAAGGCACATGTATAACCCCTTACTTGTGCTCGATTTGGAGGGAGGAAATGCGTGGAAGAAGCCCAAAACATCAGAAAACTGCCTAAAAAATAATTTTTTTTGGGCAGGGAGGTGGTGCATTGGGTCGAAAAAGTCGATCATCCCAAAAGGCGCATCTATGACTCCCACATACCAAATTTCAACTTTCTATCGTAATTTGAAGGTGATATAGGGGAAGAAAATTGTTTTTTCACAATCAAAACGTGGAAAACTACCCATTACACGACTCTTAATTGACCTAGGAGGTTAATTTTTGGATATGCTGTACAACTTTTCATTCCTTATCGATTGATTTAAAAACGAGTAATTTTTTCATTTCAGCCTCTCAGCAAACCCTTCCCTAAATTTGGGCTCAGCTGAATTTTGGCTCAAGTTCATCCGCATTCCAGAACATCAAATCCGCCACCAATCGAAGCCCATTTCCCAAATTTCATCGATTTTGCTCGATATCGAGCTGGGCAAATAATTTTTTATTTCAGCCGGGGGGGGGATAATAGCTGACACGACCAATAATGGTCGTGATGGTCTTATAGGAATCCAGAAAGGATTTTGTTTACCCCCCCCCCCCTATTCCTACGTAGATAGATAGACCGTAATAGTTTGATTTTAATTGGCAATATGACATAGAAAATCAGGCTCAAAAATAAGAAAACCAACTAAAAAATCTCTTTTTTGGGACTATGAGGTGCTGTGAAAGTTGAAACCCCAAAAGGCATATCAATGCCCTTTAGTAAATCTACATGCCAAATTTCAACATCCTGGCTTGATTTGGAGGGAAGATGAGCGTGAGACAAACTTTTCTAATTTTTCTCAACATTTTTAACTGGAAATTATGAAATCAATCCTTCATAAAATAAGTCCACTGACGTCATTCGTGGTCATAAAAATCAGTGTACTAATGATGACGGTCAACTGTTGATGGTCAATTGTTGACGATTTTTCCAGAATGCGCTATTAAACGTACAATTTTTTTCCTTCTTTTTTTTTTATTTAATACTCGTCTCTTGGAAAATTTTCTTCTATATTTTTAGCAAAATTGGGTAAAATTGACCGGGGTCACGATCAACTAATTTTCCTCGATATTTGAACTTGAAATCTTAAGATCAATTCGGGGTCAAGGTCCGCCATTTTGACGAGTCAACTTCAAACATTTCTAATTTTGCTCAACTTTCAATTGAAATCAATCCTTCATAAAATAAGTCCACTGTTGTCATTTTTCTAATTTTTCTCGACATTTTAACTTGAAATTATATAATCAATACTTCATCAAATAAGTCCACTAATGTTGTTACTGACCATAAAAATATGTCGACAGATGTCAGTCCAGTGATGACGTCACACTGTTGACGGTCCACTAATAACATCACTAATTTTCCTCAACATTTCAACTTAAAATCATAAAATCAATCCTACAGAAAATAAGTTCATTGATGTCGCATCTCTGATTTTTCTCAATATTTCAACTTGAAATCATATAATCAATCTTTCATAAAATAAATCCACTGATGTCATTCCAGGCCATAAAAATCTGTCCACTGATGTCGATCCAATGATGACGTCACTCTGTTCACAGTCCACTAATAACATTTCTAATTTTTCTCAACATTTCTACTTAAAATCATAAAATAAGTCCACTGATGTCTTTCCAGGCCACAGAAAACTGTGCACTGATGTCAGTCCAGCGATGACGTCACACTGTTGACGGTCCACCAATGTCATCTAATGATGATGGTCAACTGTTGACGATTTTTCCGGAAACATTTTTCGATGTTAATCAGAGCCCCCTTTTCAACTATTATTTTGTGGCCGAGAAAGGGTGCAATGGGTCTGAAAAGTCGAGTGTCCCAAAAAGCACATCTATAGCCTCCAGTACATAACAAAATTTCAACTTCCTAGCTTAATTTGGTGGGGAGATAGCGGAGGAAAAGTCACTTTTCAAGGTCAAAAAGTGGACAACTACGCATACCTCCTCTCCGAATTGACCTAGCAGGTTGGTTTTTGGATATGTTGTACAACTTTGGATTTTATATCGATCGATTTAAATACAAACTATGTTTTCCATTTTAGCCTCTCAGCACCCTCTCTGCCAAATTCGGGCCAAACTGAATTTTGGCTCAAGGTAAGCTCAGCTCAAAAAAAATGTAATCCCCCAATAACCCAAAGTTGCTGCCTAAATTTTACCAATTTTGGTCAATATCGAATTGTGCAAAAGGGGGTTGGAGGGGGGGGAGAATAAAAATAAAATAAAAACGAATAAATATCAGACATGGTCGAAAAAAATTTGCTCAATGTTAATCTAGTACCTGAAAACGGATTTTGTTTACCCCCTCCCTTCACCCTTTCATCCACCTTGGGTTGATAGATCGTAATAGCCTGGTTTTCTTTGACGATTATACGACGTAGAAAATCAGTATAAAAAAAAAAGAGATAGAAAATGATATGAACTAATAGGTATTTGAGGATAAGGTACTTGGCAACGTGGCGTTATTTTACGACAAACGTGATTTTAATCAGATTTAAATTAATAGAGGTGTTTTTTTTTTTTCGTACAGCGTTTAATTTGTCTCGTTTGTTTTCTTTTGTTTTGTTTCAGGTACGTACAAATATGACAATTTCTTTTTTCGAAACAATCGAACGAGCATTAGGCTATGCTCACGGTACCATTTCTAAAAGATCGATTAACGTGGCTAATTTGTGTGAAACTGCTTAAGCGATAATGAGCAACATGGACGATTTTATTTCTACATTATGTACTCACATTCGTGCATACATAGTACGTAGTATATACGTATACTTGCGAAGGACATTTCATCAGTCAGACGACGTACGTATACGTGATGGCACGATTACGAAATTTTTTCTTATTTTTCAATTTTATTGCTTTATTTGGAGAAATTTTACAACCGTCTGTATTTTTATTGAAGTCTACCCGTGTTAACTGACATTACTCGTAGAAGCTCGTGAAATTGATGATTTTCATTCGTAAAAATATACGCACATACGTATCTGCTCTGCGTAGCCAACATCGTGTCTTGTGAATGTAACAAAAAAAAAAAAAAAATGTATTTTTTTTCGCCCCAAACTCGAATCCGTCATCGTGTTGGAGAATCTTTTTCGCCAAATTTAGGTTACGCTTGTTTCAGTTGTATTACTCGAAAAAAAAGAAAATTTCACCTCGAAAAGCCAACCCTCGTAAAATTTTCTAATTTCTTGGCCCGTTGATACGACGACGAGTTTTATTTGCTCCCAGCAACGAGAAAAACGTGAAGAGGATCTGATACTCGAGAATTATATATAATGTCTGTTTTGTTCAGCATGAAATTTAATGATCCGACCAAAAACCTTGTTCACTTCGCTTACTCGGTTACAATACAAAGTAACAAATTTGTCGTTTCGGATTTTCTTGCCTGTGCGTTTTTGGGCCCTGCGTAGAGTCGAGTTTGCCTGGGTATTCGAGTAATTTATAACGCAGAACAATGGTGAACGGTTTAGGTTTTTTAGAGGCAAACGAAATCCACCGCTTGTCGACAAGAATAGAGAATAAAAAACCGGAAACGTTCGAAGTTGCTATTGACACGTCGCGTTGTTGGGGGAAAAAAAAATGATACCAAGAATACCACAGGCATATAAGTGAAAACAACAAATACGTGGCAAATGAAGTGAATACTACGGCGAAGAAATGGTCATTCGTATTGTCGGTTGCAAAAAATATTATTATAATGAGAACAGATAATGTCAACACAATTGTACCTACCTATCTACGTATCTTTTTACGATAAGACATTTTTTAACAGGCAAAAAAAAAAAAAAAGTGAAAGAATAAAGAAATAAAGCAAACAGCAACGAATAAAGTAAATTTTTATCCTACTTCAAGTTGTGTAAAACAGAAAACAAATTAGTCAGGTTGGGTATTTTTTCTTCTCGGAAAAAAAAAGAGGTTAAACTGATGGCTCGTGGGTGTTTACAGGTAGAAGCAATAAGTACGTATGGGAGGTACCTATGGTCGTATTCGCATCGTAAAAAAAAAAAAATTAATTTCGTTAGATTTTCGTAACGAAATAAAAACCGCAACTGGAATTCGAGCTGAAATGAAAAAGAGGAAAAAATCGACCCCCAAAAAACAATACATCGTTTTATTCGGCCGCGCAACTACCTACAACAATGTAAAGTTGAAGCGAAAGCAACAGAAAAAAAAAAAAAAAAAATCTAGAACATTCTTAAAATTCTGCTCGGCAGCGTGTTGATTGTTGTTTGTATTGAAAAGACAATACGAAAAGAATGAGAGGCGAGAGGGCACGAGATGGAAAAAAAATAAGGAAAAAAACATCCGAAGAAATGAGATAGGCGAATACGAGACTACGAGGAAAATAGTACCCTTACCTACCACCCCCCTCACACAGAAGGAACTTTCCTACGTATAATGCCAGGTGCAAATACACCTCATCGATATAGCTTTTTCTTTTTCTTTTTTTTTTTTGACAATCTTTTTCCATTCAAATATCGTTGTAATTTTACGACGATTTATAACGACGATAAGAAAAACTCTGTCGAACGTATTGATAAAAAGTGAAAAAGAAAAAAACGAATTCCGAAGAAAATTGTACGTACAATACGTTTAGCTGTAAGTATTGATGTCGGTTTGGTGGTAAATATTTCGCGTACAGTGTCGCAGTCATGCATTGTGTTTACTAATAGACTGATAAGGAGGCCGAATTATTGTAAATAAGGTTGAAAATTGCGAAAATATGACATAAACATACGCGGTCGCAGCCGCCAATAATGCCAAGATGAGGTCGTGAAGTGCAGGCGGTTTATATAATGTCGTACTTATTATACCTCGTTACTTGTGGCGTTGCTATTTTCAACTTTTTGTACCGAAGATTAAATGAGTATGGAAGTGTTTGGTTTGATACGATGACGTCTTATTCGTTAGGATTTTGTTTTTTTTTTTTTTTCGTCGTCGTCGTTAATATCGCGTTGAAATACACACGTTTTATACTTTGTTTACTTAGCAAAATATTCGATATATGTACGTAGATTAATTTCGAGTTGAAAAAAATTTTTACATCGAGAGCTACCGTTCCGAAAGATCAAAGCGTTCAAAAAACGAATCACTAAAATACGAGAGGTATAAAACCGTACTCGTTAATTAGGGTGTAACTGAAGGAAAAGAGATACCGACTTTGAATGGTGCTCTTTCAATAATCTCATTGTCTTAACAAACACTTAGTACGTGCTACGTTATACCAACGTTTATCAAAATACCATCATTTTCCTTCTTTACCTGAGGACTAAAGTAGTAGGTAGGCCAGATACCACTACAATTCATAATTACCTCATTGGTATTCCTCAATTGAGAGAAAAATGTATTATAAGAGGGAGCGGGGGGAGGGTATATTGTGTATCATCAAATTAAATAGTCCGATCATTACGATGCAAATATCCAAGAATCGAGATCTTTTTGCATACGAGGAGAAGTACATATGAGCCAATGGAGTAGCTTTCAAATCATTTTATATGCCTATTAGCAGCATTAGTACGGTTTATGTAAGGTAAAAAATATCCCAAAACGGATGAAAATTCACACTAAGTGAAAATTTCGTTAATAGGTGCTGTGAAGTATGTATTTCAATAACCTAGAATTTCCCTGAACCTTTTCGCCCACTTTTTTGAGGGGCAAGGGGGTGTATAGTTTGTTTATTTGGCAATTACTCCACAAATAACACGTTTACGAAAAAAATGTTAGAACAAAAGTTGTAAAGCGTTAAAAAATGAACATTTTTACTCCTTTGACTTTTTCTCCCCGAAGGTCGTGGGGAGGAGCTAGGGCGTTCAGAAAAAAATCATTTTTGAAAATCTCCTATCGAAACGAATAAACCTGCTTAGTTCACTTTTAGTAGCATTCCTCTTGCATAATATGTCCAACTATTATGTGAAAAGGAGAAAAATGTTGAACCACCTCCTTTTCACATGATGGGTTGGGAGAGGGGGGCTACATTTCAAAAAGTTGCAAACTTTCTCAAGGAATGAGTCCAAAATCGAATTTCGCGAGCACAAAAACGCCTATATTAGACTCATTCAATTTTTGACTCGCTGGAACTTACAGGTGACTCGCATACTGTGCGTTCAATCGATTTTGGCATCCCCCCCTCCCCCCCTCGCTTAGCCAAATGAGAATTTTTCGTGTTAAAAATGTGAAATTGTCAACCTGTGTCTATGTATTTTTATTTTCCAGTACTTCGTTCTTGTAAAATTCTCATTTGGGGGGAGGAGGGTGTGCAGGATTAATTTAACGCACCAAAATCCGTTTTAGGAGTTCTTAGACATGTCAGATATTATTTTTATTTTTAAACAAAAAGTCATTTGCTCTGATCAATATCGACTACAATCAATCGAATTTAGGAAATTTGCTTTGCTTGGCAGCGAATTTGATATTCTGAAGTAGGGATGAACTCTGGTCAAAATTCAGTTATGCCCGAATTCGGGGGGGGGAGGTGCTTAGGGGCTAAGATCGTAAAAGTTTTTTCTTTTTGAGCCAATCAATAGACAATCTAAAGTTATATAACTTATCCAAAAACCATCCTATTAGGTTGATTAGTAGGGGAGATATGAGGGGTTTTCCAGTTTTTGACCTTGAAAAAATGCTGTTCCTCCCCCTGTCTTCCCTTCAAATTGAGCTACGAAGCTGAAATTTGGTATTTAGACTTGGTAGTCGTCAGAAATATACCTTTTGGGGGTTTCAACTATTCAAACTTATTTCTTCTCCTTACAGCTCCAAAAATATGGTGTTTCGCATAACTCCCCTCCCCCTCGTTGAGCTAGGAAGTTGAAATTTGGTATGCAGATCTAGTTTTTCTTTTTGTTATAGTTCCTTCTATGACCACCTAGAAAAAAACTTAAAGAACGAAAATGTTTATTTTGTAACACTCTCTACAACGTTTGTCAGAATCAATTTTTCAAATTTTTTAGGATGACAGATTTATCCTTCGGGAAAGTTGCAAATTTTTGAGAGCTCCTACCCCCCGTCCTTCCACTTTTCAGAAAAGTGTAACGGTCCAGACAGAATTTTTCTTATTTTACATAATTCTAGAAAGTACTATACGAGAAAAATGCTACTAAAAGGGAATTAAGCAGGTTTTTGAGAATTATTCGTGTCAACTGGTGATTTTTAAAAATGATTATTTTCTAAAGGCTTTAGCTCCTACCCACGACCTCCTGGGTGAAAAAGTCAAAGAAGTAAATATGCTCATTTTGTGATGCTCTACAACTTTTGTCTCGACATTTTTTTCGTAAGCGTGTTATTTGTGAAGTAATCGCCAAAACTTTACACCCCCTTGTTCCTCAAAAGTGTGGCAAAATATGTTCAAGAATATTGAAATACATGCTTCGCAGTACCTATACACGAAATTTGCACCTTTCGTAAATTTTAATAGGGCTAAAACTTAGGAAAGCCTGTACGGAATACAATGTTTGGGAAAGTGCCCGGTGGCAGCCTTTAAAAGAATTGATTTTAATAAAAAAATCAAAATCAAAAAACCTTTATTAAGGATTTACATATTTATCTATCTCTTATTAAATAATCGTACTAGTCTATTCTCGGCCCAAAATGAGCAAAGGTCTCCTGCAGCCGGTCCTCGGCCACTCTTTGGAAATCTCCCCACCCACAGGAATATGTTTACGTCGTCATCGCATCAAGCCAACTGGCGTCCTTTTTTCCCTTTTCAGGTGGCATGGAAACCTGAATGTGGATTTGTACGTCCATCTACCATCTTTTATTCGTGCCAAGTACCCTGCCCATCTCCATTTTTGCCTTATGCAAAATTTCAAACGATTGAATTCGAAGGAAACGAAGTAAATGACCCTTACGCTTATACTTTATTCGTGAATAATTGAATCATTTTCGTTGGTCAATGAATTCGTGGTATTTACTGAAATAGAATCCAATAATTATTATTTTCATTGATTGGTTCTTACGTCGAGTAAAACTCATTATTCTAACCCAGCGGATATTTAGGTATTATGGAAGTAACATCATCCTCGCTTCTTTAGCATTTTTAGCTTATTTCATGAAATCAAATCCATCTCCTCGAAGTACGGAATCTCGTCGGTATTTTTTTTCTACTTACTGTCACTCAATCTTCACCAACGTTAATACCTACCACCAACAGGTAATGTGCAAAATATATACAATACAATTTCCAAGTACCTCTATTAATATCGGTGTACAATGATTAATGAATCATCAACCCTCGAGTACCTGCTATCTTCGATTTCGAGGAAGTACGAGTACAAATGTCATATCAGATACCAAAAGTTTAAGATACATGGTCGTCGAATCGCGCCACCACTTTGTGTCTGCAGACATAGAATGCTTCTCAGGCTCGTCAATGTCGCGCCATCCCTTCGCAAATCATTAGTTGTGTGCATATTCAGCATGCATATTTAATACACTTTACCCTTAATGCACGCCAATACGTTTAAGAGGAAACATCTCTATCGACTAAAATTGTGGTTAAAACCTGACGTTATGATTTGGTTATCTTTTGTCAATTGTTATTCGGCCTGGTAGTGTCAAGAACAATGGTACCGTTCCACCCGTCGAGACGTTGCATTTGTTTTGAAAACGTTGACTGAAAAGATTTGAGGCGACCTTCGATCGACGTTGTTGCTGGCCTTTTTTTTTTCTCGCGCCCCCCCCACCCTTACCTACTACGTATGTGCGTGTGTATATGTGTCGACTAAAAGAAATGCGTATTTTTTTTTTTTTTTTTTTGTTACAATTATCATGTTTTTAGCGATTGCTGATTTTGGTGGGAGTTTTTCTAGTTAGTTTGTTTTTCTTTCAGTCTCTTTGCAAACTGGCTATTAAGATGTCATCTTCTGGCTAGCGATCATCGTCGTATAGTGGTGTCTTTAATAAGTTTACTTTCTGTGTATATGTGCGTTATCGATAAGTTCTCTCTCTTTCTGTGAAACGTTATCGTATCGGTTTAACCGGTGATTAACTTCAGTGCTGCTCTACGGTTCTTTGCTTGTGTGTAGTTACATAAATGTACCATATATATTTGAGTGTACGTACATAGTTAGAGAGGCATCCAAAAATGGATTTGGGTGCTGGTATAATCAACTGTATATTTTGCGAAGATGTCGGATGCAGATTGTGTTCGAATACGGTTGAAGATTTCGTACCTATTATGGATTTCGAAGATCTAACCGAGTTATATTTCAGCTCGTACGTTGACGATGGCAATGCAATATTGGGTAAGTGTGTGTTCGAGTTACGTTATGAAAATCAATTATATCCGATAACTTTGTACGATTAGGTACCTTACCTACGTATCAATCGGTCAGATATTGTAAATAATAATCAGAATCGAATAAAAAGAAAAAAGTACGCGTTTTTAAAATCGTTATCATTTTACCATTACGCATTATGCTTTCTTATAATAGTTGCAATAATGTGTTATGTTGATAAATTATTTGAAAAGGTTCGTTGTCATCGTGGTCGTCGTTATAATCGTGGTCGTTTGTACGCTTTACGCATTATTCAGCCTGCTTTACTTTTAATACCAATACAGGCGCGATAAATTGTTTCGTGAAAGATTGATAAGAAGTGGTTATTTTGAAAACAAGTTAATTATAAGCACTATCGAGCTCGGAATATACAACCCGCGCGCATCGCTAGATTAGCTTCTAGCTCGTACAAGTTTTTACGCTTTTGATCGTTTATGTGGGCAATAGCATATATATATATATATCTATATCTGTCTCATTTTTTTCTCTCTCGTTTGTCCGCGTAGTTGTGGAATGACTGTACGACTAGGTACGGATTGTTGGTGGAGATACGGTTGCCCGAATCTTCCTCTATTCCTTGTCCAACTTTACCGATAATATACTGTTCTCTTCTGCGGCGCGATGTTATTAAGCGACGATGATGATTACCTCTCTTTCTCTCTCTCTCTCTCTTGTTAATTGTGTTGTTTTCGAGATTTATGGTCCGGAAACAAAGATGGAAAATGAATTAAATTTTCAGTTCGACTTGTGTACTTGTAGAGAGCGTACAGTACGGTCTAAAAATTATTATCGAAATTGGTATTAATTTTTGGAAGTTTTTTTTCCACCTTCTTCACAACGTACAAGTAGGCTATTTGTTTCGCTTTGTAAAATATACGTATAAGCGGGTAAAATATGTTATTAGGAATCATCCGGTGAAAATTATGTATTTTCTTTGTTAATGAGCAAATTTTAGGTTTTTTATTTTGCTTAATTTATGTTTCGGGATTTTATACGAAGATTTAGTTTTCCAAAGAAAAAAAAAAAGGTATATTTCGTTCCAGGTCTCGTATAGGATTATTAGGAAATAATACAATTTTTTCGGTTATATTTTCAAACGATAATGTAACAGGGTGTCTAACAGGTCATGAAAGTCACAAGAAGTTATCAGCCTAAAATTTAATATCATATTGTCAATGAAAAAATTCTATTATGAACTCAGGCCCGTAGCCAGGATTTTTTCTAGGGGGGGGGGGGCAAAGAGGGGGCAGATT
>FIZR01014041.1:0-22927 GCA_900060175.1 Ferrisia virgata | reverse complement strand
AGTGATGTCACATCTCTAATTTTTCTCAACATTTCAACTTGAAATCATAAAATAAATCTTTCACAAAATAAGTCCACTGATGTCATTCCAGGCCGTAAAAATCTATCCAGTGATCTCAGTCCAATGATGATGTGACACTATTGATGTTCTACTAATAACATCTCTAATTTTCCTCAACATTTCAACTTGAAATCCCAAACTCAATCCTTCATAAAATAAGTTAAGTGATGTCACATCTCTAATTTTTCTCAACATTTCAACTTGAAATCATAAAATAAATCGTTCACAAAATAAGTCCACTGATGTCATTTCAGGCCGTAAAAATCTGTCCAGTGATCTCAGTCCAATGATGATGTGACACTGTTGATATTCTACTAGTAACATCTCTAATTTTCCTCAACATTTCAACTTAAAATCACAAAATCAATCCTTCAGAAAATTAAATTTGAAATCCCAAACTCAATCTTTCACAAAATAAGTCCACTGATGTCATTCCAGGCCATAAAAATCTGTCCACTAATCTCAGTCCAATGTTGATGTGACACTGTTGATGTTCTGCTAATAACATCTCTAATTTTCCTCAACATTTCAACTTGAAATCACAAAATCAATTCTTCAGAAAATTAGTCTACTGATGTCATTCCAGGCCATAAAAATCTGTCCACTGATCTCAGTCCAATGATGATGTGACACTATTGATGTTCTACTAATAACATCTCTAATTTTCCTCAACATTTCAACTTGAAATCCCAAACTCAATTCTTTCACAAAATAAGTCCACTGATGTCATATCTCTAATCTTCCTCAACGTTTCAACTCAGAATCATAAGATCAATCCTTCGTAAAATAAGTCCAGTTATGTCATTCCAGGCCATAAAAACCTGTTCACTGATGTCACTCCAATGATGACATCACACTGTTGGTGGTCTACTAATATCATCTAATGATGTCTGTCAATTGTTCACGATTTTTCCAGATTACGCTATTGAACATATTTTAGTGTTAATATCTAACATGGCCATAAATGGCCGTAATTGTCTTCTGAGGAAGTTGAACTAAAAATGAACATTACAATAGCTGCTCAGTTTAGCACGTACTACCCTATCTCATGCTTGAAAATTTATTTTGATTCTAATTTTTCAAAAGTAGATTTTGTCCCTTCAGTACTCAAGATGAACAACTTGTTCATCTGGAGTGTTTTTTCATTAAAACCCAGTTATATGTATATTTTATAACTTGACAACATTTTGTCAGGCAGCCTTTAATTAGGGTAGTTAGATTTTGGATTTTTTTTTAAAGCTTAACCAAAATGTGTTCATTTAGGTCTGAAACTAAGATAGCTAAAATTGAAGTCCGAACAAATAATATTAATCGGTGCCCCAAATACTCTTCCTTGTTTTTACGGAATATAATGAATAAAGCTACGATGAAAATAAAAAAAGAATTTCTTCAAATACATTGCTTATCATTAATTATATTATCTAGTCTTTGTTGTTTCAAATTTTTTTACCCAGCGTTCTTCGTCGTAATACATTAACAATGGAATATAGATAATTACACCATCTGAGTAAAAATTCCATGTTCAACAGATATATTCTCATTCCTTTGAATTCGATACTACCTTTAGCTTGGTAAAGTAGTAATTGCAAAGATCTTCTATTCGAAGTGTTCATATAATACCAGGGTGAGTCGTATACGGAATTCGCGAACATTTGACCCTATCAAAGTAAACATATCATAAGATTTGCTAGATAAATATGCGATTGTTTGGTGAGAGTTTACCAAGACGTAAATTTAGGAGCCTCAAAATGTCATATCAATAAATTTGCAAACTCGATTCATATAACCTTTTGTTGTTCACATTGGTGATCATTATTATTAGAGTTTATGTGAATTTTTGAAAAATCTAGAAAAAATATGTAAAACTACCAATAATCCCAAAAAATATAAAAAATTGGATGAAAATTGGGCATAATTTTAACAAAAATGGGTAAAAATTGCAAGAAATTGTGCACCAATGAGGAATAAATTTTTTAAAATGGATGCAAAATGAACTAAAACGATAAAATGTTTAAAAGTTCCAAAAAATCTATCAAAATCACGAAAAATTTCTGAACGTTGGATTAAAATTTGGTATAAATTTAACAAAAAGTAGAAATAGGTGCAAAAAATTGATCAAAAATCAAGAAAACAATTTGAGCACTTTTTCCTTTCAGAAAAAAATTCTAAATCATGGATGTATAACATATTCGTATCAAAAACGTATGCCACTTACTCACCAATTTTTTGTACGTTTATCCAACTCAAAAATTTTAACATAAAATGCTAAAATCATTTATTACTATTTTATCTGAAATTGAAATGAAATCATAAAATCAACGATTACGGAATGACCCCCAGCCCTAAATAATGAAAAAAAATCGTTGTAAAGCAGCAAAAATTGTTAAATTAAACGGAAATTGGTATAAAACGCAAGAAAGTAATCACAAATCCAGAAAAAAATGTTGAAAAATGGGTGAAAAGAACCTTTCTTATTAAGGGTCAAAAACGCCCCCCCCCCCGCTCAAATCTTTCAAACTTGAGCCAAAATGTTATTTATGGTCTGAAAACATCCCATACAAATTTTTGACCCCCTACACCCCATCCCTTCTGGAATTATCGCCCCGCAAATGTCGAAATTTCAACACGCGAGATTACTCATCTTGCTGAGTACTGCGAATGAGAATTTTTTGAAACTTTTCGGTTCACATTTTCCCAACTTTTTCTCATGTTGAAATCTTCGAAAAAATAATTAAAAAATTTTTTTGGCGGACTCGTTGCTGTAATTTTTTTATTGTCTTTGTTAGGTGGTCATTTATCATATATATTTTTTTAGAGTTCCAAAGTTGAGTGCAACATACTCAAAAAAATCAAAACCAAAGAAAAAACACATTTTCATTACTTTTTTATAATTAATAAGGGAGTTATCCCAACTCAAAGTAAAATTTCGAGTCAATACATGAATAAATTGAAAGTACATATTAAAAGAATTCCATTTCCAAAATTTCAAATCCTGAAATGCATTTTTTGAATTTGGACCAATTTTTTCCAATTTCAAAATTATCTCATTGTCCTGTAAATCATGAAAATTTTATCCTAATCAACGAAAAAAGCTGAAATTTCGTATGTACACTATTTTCGAGCTCCCAAATCGATTGAAAGCGGTGCCAAAACGTTTCGTAGCCTTTACAAAAATTTTGGACTTTTCCAGTGCTGAAGAACAGTTTATAAAACGAGTACATAAATGAACATTAGCATCTAAAATCTCGAATTACTCGTATTGGTGACCTATTTGATCGATTGAAGCACAATTTTCCTAAATTCGTAACATTTGAGTTCAAATTCATATTTTTTATTGCAGAAAATGTCCCTGCAAATAAGTTAAAAATACACTCTGAAAAAATTTTCAGCCTTGAGCCCCCCTCCCCCCCCCCACAAATTGATTTTTTTTTGAAAATTTCAACGTAACAAAATTGAGAAAATGTGAAACGAAAATTCTCAAAAAATTCTAAGATGTATAATGTGTGAAAATTTCAATAGTTTTTAACCTCCACTTCCTGCGATATCGCGTGTTGAAATTTCGACGTTTACTGAGCGATAATTCTGGAAGGGGTGAGGTATAGGGGGTCAAAAAATGTTATGAGATGTTTTCAGACCATAAATAACATTTTGGCTAAATTTCGGTCGATTTGAGTGGGGGCTCGTTTTTGACCCTTATTAGGAAAGGCCGTTTACCTAAATCATGAAAACAAGCTTACTTACAATCGTCTTTCATCGTGAGTTTTTTATTCAGAAACTCGAGATTGGCGACGTTATTTCAGCAAATTTTCTCCCTCAATCAAGCCCCTTCCTTCTCATCGTCCCCCTTTCGCCAATCCGGGTATATACGAGTACGTAGTGGTACATTAATCTATGTACTTGAACTCACCATGTCATCGTATAATTTCCCAATCAAACAATGAACGAAAAATATTGTACTTGTGGCTGTAGCATGGGCTGAAATTTTAATCTTCATTAGAACCGATTCGCTTTCCATCTGAAATAAAATTCATTTAACTATCAGTTTAAATTCGTTTCCTATCTACCAGTAGTCTAGTTGAAGAAACAGGAGGATTTCATTGGAAAAATTTTCCAAAATTTCGTTAAGCTCGCAACGATTTGTTGTGTAAAATTAGGAAGAAACGGATGAGAATCAATAACTAGTTGCCGATCTAACACATTTTATTCGGCAAAAAATTCCTTATTCGTTAAATTCTTTTGTTTGAAAAATGTACTTACCAACGTTACGGTATAAATGAGGATTATATCGATGCATAATACAATGAATAAGCTTATGGTCATATTGTACTCGATGTACGATCGGAAATGGTCTATTCCTCTGGGAAAGTTGAAAAGACTAGTTCATACGTGTACATTATCGATTAAAGATTGATATAATAAAATTGTTGAAATGCGTTCCAACTCGTGGCCTCGAATATTATTACCTCAATAAATCCTGATGAAATTTAGCAGCCCAATGTACGTCGTGCAAAAAACATCTCTGTAATGTGGATACAGCTTGCGAGTCATTAACACGATTATTTGTTCTTCTGCTATTCATGAACTGTTCGTAACCAAGCTTGAATAATATCGACCTATGATCCATAAAATCGCTCAAAGATTGAAATTTACAATAAAATTCTCGCGCTATGATAACTGGAAAAAATGGATTCGAGAAGTACATTGCTGCTATGGGAATACCGCAAATAAGTTGAGTCGATGATAGCATCAAAAACATTATAAAATTGTCCACGTTTTCACAATACAAAGGAAAAAAATAGTATTTAGGATCGCGCAGCTTATCAACGCTGTATCCTACGACTAGATCCAGAAATGTGCTCGCTATGTAAATGGAAAATAAAGCTACTTGAAATGACAATGCTAAGTAGGCCATCTTCAAGCTATATTTATTCCTGTAGGCGATATTTGCATTCTCAAAACATCTTTGAGAAGAACAACTACTCGTGCGATGATAAATTTTTGATGAAATTGATTGTAATTTCAAGCTACGATTTTCATCGAGTAACTTAAACGTTTCGCTGATGTGATCACGATACATATAGGAACCTAATGGTATTAATATAAGCAGATAGATGGTTGTAATAATTACTTCGATGGCGAATAGTGTACGAGATAGGGGCCGATTTGAGGTCAATATGATGTACAGAAGACTGTGCAAAAATAATGTAAGTATCGAGAATATGTTGAATGTTATCCAAACTATTACGACGCGTTGTTTGAATATCTTCGATGCGTAGAATTCGCCCAGAAACCAATACATCAGGTGCGATTTGTTGATGATTACTTTGCAGTAACCGAATACGTTTCGTTTTCCGATGATTTGATGAAACAAAGTAGCAAAACCGTAGGCCATGTTTTTCAAATATAACGATTCAATGTCAACTAATTTAATATTGGAAGATATCGCGAAATAAGGGTTGAACCTTTTTGTACAAGTGGATAAAGATGGTCGTTACGAATATACTTTTTGTTAACGTATAATTTGCAATATTTCTATCTATGACGAAGGTATACATTGTAATTTTTGAACTAATTTGATACTTGCCTGTGTGGATACTGCAAAAGAACTTTTGTGTGTTTACTTTTGAATTTCGTATTGATAAAGGAATTTTAAATTATTGTCCAAACATTGTTATTCAATTATAATTGCCAATATAGGTGTTTTTCTAGCCACATTTTCTATATCATATTGTCAATGAAAACTAGGATATTACAGTCTATTAACAAACGGTGGATAAGGGGGCGCGGGGTATCAACAAAGTCCGTTCTGGGGTCTTGGAAGACCATTAAAACGATTTTTAGCCATGTCAGATATTTATTTTGGTTTTTATTTTTTTACCCCATTTTATTCCCCATACACTAAAATCATTTACTTCGCTCAGTAACAGCCAAAATCGCTCGAATTCGGTCAATCGGCTCAATTTGGTGGCGTATTAGATATATATGAGGGGGGATGATCTTGGGTCAAAATTCTATTATGCCCCAATTTGGGGAAGGGAGTGCTGAGAGGTCAAAAACGCAAAAATTTCCCGTTCTTAAATCAATTGATAGAGAATTAAAAGTTGTATAGCATATCCAAAAATCAACCTTGTAAGCCAGATAGGAGGGGAGATATCAGGTTTTTTCGTCTTTTTGACCTTGAAAAAAGACTGTTTCTTCCCTACCTCCTCACCGAATTGAACTAGGAAGTTGAAATTTGGTCCTAAATGTGTGTTTTGGGCCTTCCAACTTCTTAGCTCCATTGCAACCTCTCACAGCTCCAAAAAAGTGGTTTTTTGGTCTTTTTTTCTTATTTTTTGGGTGTGTTCCTCGCATAGATCCTCTCCAAATTGAGCTAAGAAGTTGAAATTAGGTATGTACATTTAGTACGGGCTCTAGATGTGCCTTTTAGGGGGAGGTCTCGACTTTCCAGCCCCATTCTCGATTTCTCTTATTTTTTGAGTTTGTTCCTTGCATAAATCCCCTCGTAATGGAGTCAGGTACTGAAAATTAGCCAAGTACATTTAGTAGTGGCCCTAAATGTACCTTTAAGGGGACTCTTCTTTTCAGCCTCATTGCACCTCCTCACAGCCCCGATTATGTGGTTTTTTGGTCGATTTTTCTTATTTCTTGAGTTTGTTGCTTGCATAACTTCCCTCCTAATTGAGCTAGGAAGTTGAAATTAAGCATGTTTCGTCTGTAGGGACCCCTGATGTGTCTTTCGAGAGTCTCGACTTTTCATCCCCCTTGAACCCTTCCTACTTGCAATGCTTTTTTCCAATTCTCGTAATTGTAAAATGTCACGAAAATCAGGCTATTAAAGCATCGCTTTGCGATGCTTTTTTTTCTTGTTTTTGGAACATAAATCAATTATGTAGATATTATCCTTTTCCCTTAAAATGTCGAATATCGTTGTTCAACGAATAGAAGACGATTCAAAAGAAAAATTTTTTTTGGAAAGTTTTGGTGGAAGAAGACAAAGTATGGAAAATACAAAAAATGACTCAATTTCACAATTCTACATACTCATTTTTCAGACTTGTAAATTAATCGTTGAGTAATTATACCCCCGAAAAACATCAAGAAACGACGTGGATGGGATTTTTTGACGATGGAGAGCGGTTGAGCATGAGAAATCAATGATGCCAAAGCGAATATGCGAGACTATCTTTGTTAATTTTCTCTTAATCAATGGTAATTTTAAGGGTTATTTTCCTGGAACCCCCGCCCCAGTCATTTGTGCCATAACCCCACCAAAGACATGAAGTAATGTTTGTGAGTGGTCTGAGGAAAATGTGAGTTGAAGCATATACCAATGATCCCCTCTCCTCATCCAATTGTTAGTGACAGGGGGTGCTTGATTGTAGGTAGGTACAGGTACTAGATAGATACCTGCCCACGAGCCTTAGCCTCTTCAGTATTTGCTCTATGCTGATGTCTATCCGGAGTGTAGAGGGAATTTTGGCTAAAGCTAGAGTCAAGTGGCTCAAAACAGTTTTCTGACGCTGCAAGAGAAATGCACCTGTAATGTTAGAACAAATTGTTGAAATCTCGGAGAGGATAGCTGGGAAACCTGACGAATTTACATGACTAATGTCACCCCCTCCTGGGAAGGACAAACTACCAAAATTATGGAAATCACTCTAAGAACTACTTTTTTTTCGAGCTATTAGGACTTGCTGCGAAGCTAAGAAATCATCCCCCCTCCGTCAGGTACATCTAGGATCACTATCAAATCTATTTACTCGAAATTCAAACCCCCAGAGATGAGATATGCCTGCCACAAACGCAAAAATCCGGAAAAACTACCCAAAAAAAATTTTCTCGGGGGAAAAGGAGGGGAAGAAGGTGGGATTAAAGTGTCGAACTTTTTCAAAGAGACACATCTAGAACTTCTGATAACTCTACATGCAACACTTCAGTCTCTAGGTTCACTTTGAGGGGAGATATACGAGTAAAGAGGGAAGGATGGGGATTTTGATTTGGAAACAAACAATTTGTGTGACTTTTGAACATCGGCACCCCCCCTCCCCTCTAAATTTTATTATACTTGATTTTAGGCGAAAGGTTATCTACACTGATCGAAGATGTATGCAGGGTGTTCCTACTCGATAACTACCTCCTTCATACTACAGCTGGTGCAACTTTAATTGCGCCTATGTAGAATACTTTGCATATTCCAACTATTGCAGGGAATGAGTTATGCGTATTTGAAATTTTGTTTTTTAAACAATAAGTTGTAATTTAAGAAAATTTCCAGGTCTTTGAATCTAAACATGATAGAGTTGCCTGGTTCCCATAAAAATGTTACGTTAAATCTGCAGTATTCTGGTAAGAAGTAGTGGTTTGTAAAATACGACGTGTGTTTAAAATTCTAAAATTTTTTAAAATTCTTATTCGCTACCTTCAGGCATGTTGCGGGGTCAACTTTTTCGTAACTAAGTTACTATTTCACAAGGTAAGTTACCTTTTGTTACTGTTTGCTTGAAAACGTTATTAAAAGTTACTTTTTTCTCAGTTTTCTTTAAAATTTCGATGTTCGGGTCCCATTTAAAAACATTTTGGTTACTTTTCGATTACTTTTTTCACCTGAAATGGTTACCTTTGAAAAAGCTGTTGCAAGTATTAATTTTGAAACTTTTTTGAATTAACAATGTTACCGTTCACTCTTCATTATCAGCCAGGACTCTATTTCCTTCAAGTTCTTCTGATCAATTGGTTTGAATGTAATTAATCAAAATTTTTACTTTTGTTTTCAAAAAAAAGCATCGCTTTCAGCCTGCTTTTCGTGACATATTACAATCATGAGAGTTGAAATGCGGGTAGGAAGGGTTCAATTAGGCAAAGAAGCTGAAACTCCCAAACGGCACATCAAGGATCTCTACAGGCGAGACGTACCTAATTTCAGTTTCCCAGCTCAATTTGAAGGGGAGTTATGCGAGGAACAAACTCAAAAAATATGAAATAAAACCAGATCTAAAAATCACTTTTTTGGGGCTGTGAGGGGATACAATGGAGCTAAAATGCCGGAACCGTCAAAAGGCACACCCAGGACCTTACCTAAATGTGCATACTAAATTTCAACTTCCTAGGGAGGTGGGGGAGGAAGGACCCTTTTTCAGGGTCAAGAAGAGGGAAAACTCCCAGTCTCCTCTTCTAATTTACTTAAGAAGTTGATATGCAACTTTTGATTCTCTATTGATTGGCTTAAAAAGGGGCAATATTTACATTTTGGCCCCTCTGTACCTCTTCCCGAGGTGAAACTGAATTTTGATCCAAGGACATCCTTACTCATTACTCATATATACCTAAACCGTCGTCAAACTGAGCCGATTGTCCGAATAGGAGCGATTTTGGTCGGTGTCGAGCGGAGTAAATGGTTTTAATATTCGGCGAAAAAAAATAAAAATATGTATCCGACATGGATAAAAATCGTCTTAATGGTCTTCTAAGACCCCAAAACGGATTTTGTTGATATTCCCCCTCTCATCCGCCGTCAGTCGATGGACTGTAATAGCCTGGGTTTCATTGGCAATATGACATAGGAAATCAGCCTAATTATGCATCAAAAGCCGTCGTTATGTTGAAATATTCTCTGATTTTTGTCATATTTTTTCTAAATCAATGTCGAATATTTCACGAGAAAGAGGCTCCTTACTGAAATTCATATTTGCGGAGATGTTTTTGAATGAAAAAAAAATTAAACACGAACCTTTTTCTACGAATTTTCCAAGTAGAGTATTGTATTGGGGACGGGGGGAAGGGGTGTGACGTGGAACATTAGTCATGGAAAAAATATATATTAGTAAATTTTTGAAGATTAAATGCACGTACCTGGTGCCTCATTCTCTTTTCAATGCATCACTGCTCAGTGCTCAACAGCTCGTTTATTACACCAATCGCATATTAAAATAATGTACAGTTGCCTCTGTAATGATAGTAAATCGAGAAAGTTTTATTATCTATTAGAACTTGTATAGGTACTTATTTGTTTTACAATAAGTTGGAATAATGTCAGCGGTTTTTTCCCATTTAATAATATTAGTCCGTTTAGCATATCTAATTTTTTATATTTTCCAATAAAAATGTTTGACTTTTAAACTTTGAAAATATTTCAAACTAGCAGCGTTTCTTGCTTCGTATTTTGTACGTATTGAATTATTAAGCAACTAGGTACCCTTATCAAAGCCAAGTTATGGTTATTTCTTGATGTGCCTTGAATAAAAAAAATAAATAAATAAATAAAAATATTCTTCGAGAGATACTAATTACTGGTTTTGTTTTTTCAAAGTTTTAAAATTACTCATTTTTCGTCCGTTAATTCCATTCACATGTTTAAAAAATCATGAACATTGCTTTGTGTTCGTAATGTACATAATGTATAATTTGTATAGGGCAACTATATCTTGTATTCATCTTTTAAATGATTTTAATGGAGTACACGAGTAGGTATTTCAACTTCAAATAAAAAAGGACTAGACAAAAATTGGTGAAATTTTATAATAAAGATCTACATCATTAATAGGTGTTTATAAGAAAGGTACATTTATTTTTCACCTGTCACATACGTCTTACTGCGAAGACAAATCGTAAAACATTCACAAAAGTGTAAACGTATCTGCATAATTTTAAAAGAAACGCCATGCCTTTTGCGTATATTTTTAAGGCTCTGAATTCGATAGGTATTTGCGCTTGATAGAGTAACAAATACACAGATTTTCTACGATATGGTGATAGGTAATACCAAGATACACCGTAAACGGTATCGTTGAACATTTGAGCCTGAAAAAAAATCGTGTAAAATGTATACATGTAGAGCTTTTATTTGTTCGGGTATACAGAGATGATCGTACAATTTAAAATGCCAAATTAATTCGTACCATATCGGAGAATAATTTAGCTACGAAGCAATTAACAAACACTATGATACTGATTCCTGATATGTAGCATAGAAACAATATTTTTCTGATGAATGATGTTTTGCTCTCCTGGAATAACCAAAATGCAATCAGAGAAGATTTATAAGATCGTCGGATCACCCGTCATTGTATGTAAAACGTTGTATGTATTGAATTGATACGTACATAAATTGTCAAAAAAATTAATACCACTTCGACAATGAAAAACATGATTGCGGTAGCCGACATAACTTGCTCGAAATAGAGTTTCAAATGGCGGATAGCTCTAATAAATAAAACACCTCGATCAAGCAATCAAAATCTGGATACAAGATGTTTGATGAGAGATTATTTTAAGCTAAAATTACCAGAAAATAAGTTCAATGAATGAATTGTACGTATTGAAATTTGAAGAGGCAAATGCCATTCTTAAAAAAATTAGATTCAAAATGATTTCTCCATTTTGAGAATACGTTGTCGATGCAAAACTGAGTAAATTTTATTGTGTTTATGTTGGGTCTAACTGCTGAATGATAGAGGCTTGTAGCGCCGTCTGGAAGGACTTTTCCTCTTTTCGACAGAGTTATAGCTATATTTCGGATAAATTTAGTCCTATTCACTTTTTGCATAACATGAAAATTGAAGGAACGGCAAGAAAACTTGTACCAAGTGATTTTTGGTATAAAATGTGCTTGCAGCCCCTTTTCTAAGTACGATTTTGTATGCCACATTGTCCCTGACAATCAGACTATTACAGACCAACAGCCTATGGTTGAGAGGGAGGAGGGGCCAACGAAATCGATTTTGCCATACTAAAAACTAATGAAGTCATTTTTGGACATATCAAGTATATATCAACATGAAAAGATGATTAATACCGCATTCTACAGTTGACCATCAACAGTGGACCATGAAAATCTGGATTGTTCCGAGTTCGATGGACTGGATATTGATCGGTTTAACATTGATGGTCAACTGTTCCGAATTTGTCAACATCTGCATCGCCAACAGTTGGATTATGTTTAGCAAAAAAATTGAATGTTTTAAAAAAAAATGCTAAACAATTTTCAGAATTCCTTTTGTTAAAAAGAAATCACGAACTTTTTGAAAGTAATGTCACTTCAGATGAAATTTGGGCTTCTGATGTTGGAACCGTAGAAATAATAACATAGAAATTTTTAAAAAGAGCCTTTCCTAATAAGGGTCAAAACGACCCCCGACTCAAAATCGATCAAACTTGAACCAAAATGTCACATATGGACTAAAAACATCTCAAAAAAATGTTTGACCTCCAACGCCCCCCTCCCTCCCCCCTTAACTTCCGGAATTATTACCACCCAAATGTCGAAATTTCAACACGCGATATCTCTGCAAGGGAAGGTTAAAAAAATTTGAAATTTTCAAAGATTACTCATCTTGCTGAATACTACAAATGAGAATTTTTTGAAAATTTTCGGTTCAAATTTTCGCAATTTTTCTTACCTTTAAATGTTCAAAAATTTGGGGGGGGGGGAAATCATGGCTAGAAATTTTTTTATTATCTTTGTTAAATGGTCATCTATGACATATATTTTTCTAGATGTCAGAAATTGAGTGCAAAAAATCAGAACCAAAAAAAAACTTTTCATAATTACTAAAAGCAGTACCCCAACTCAAAGTGAAATTTCTACTTAATAAGAATTCCATTTCCAAAATATCAAGTCCTGAAGTGCATTTCTTGAACTTGAGCGAATTTTTCAAATTTCAAAATTATCTCATCGTCCTGCAAATCATGAAAATTTGATATGATCACCGAAAATAACTGAAATTTGGTACATACCCTTCTTTCGAGCTCCCAAATCGATTGAAAGCGGTTTCCATACGTTTCGTAGTCTTCAGGGATAATTTGGACTTCTCCAGTGCTGAAGAACAGTTTATAAAAATGGTACATATGAACATCAGCTTCTAAAATTTCGAATTACCCATATTGGTGACCTATTTGATCAATTGAAGCAAAATTTCCCGAAATTCGTTACTTTTGAGCTCAAATCCATACTTTATTGCGGAAAATTTTCCTGCAAATTATTTAAAAATACACACATAGCCCACGCATCCAGGTAAAAAGCTTAAACTGGACGGATAATCTATTTTCGACATCCCAAATCAACCGAAAGGCACATCTTGGGTCCTTACTGACTGTACATACCTAATTTCAAATTCCTGGCCCAATGTGGTGGTGGTGGGGGAGGGGAGTAATGCGAGGAACAAACATTTGGAATTGTAAAAAAAAAACGACCAAAAACCACAAATTCAGAATGGCGAGGGGGTGCAACGGGGCTGAAAAGTCGAGACCCCCTAAAGGCACAACTAGGCTCCTTAATGAATGTACATACGTAATTTCAAGCTCTTAGCTCAATTCGAAGGGGAGTTATACGAAGAACAAACTCAAAAAATTAGAAAAAATTACCAAAAAACCACATATTTAAGGCTGTGAAGGAGTGAAATGAGGCTGAAAAATCGTGATCCCCGAAAGGTGTATTTAGAGTCACCACTGAATGTACATAACAAATTTCAACTTCCTATCTCATTTTGGTGGGGAGATAAGAGAGGAACAGTCCTTTTTCAAGGTCAAAAAGGGGAAACCCCTCATATCTCCCCTCCTAATTGACTCAGGAGGTTGATTATTGGATATATTATACAATTTTTGACTCTCTATCATTTAGCTTGAAAAGGGACTATTTTAGCATTTCGGTCTCTCAGCACCCCCTTCCCCCAAAATGGGGCAGGCAAAACTAAATTTTAAATCAAGGTCATTCCCACTCATATATATCTAATCCACCTCCAAACTGAGCCGATTAATCGAATTGTAGCGATTTTGGTCAGTATCGAGTGGTGTAAATGAATTAAAGTTTGGGAAAAATAAAATAAAATTAAAAAATAAAAATAAATATCTGACATGACCAAAAATTGTCTTAATAGCCTCAGAACGTATTTTGTTGGTTTCCTCCCTGCCTCCCAACCGTTGTTGGTTGATCGACTGTAATAGCCTGGTTTTCATTGACAATATGACAGAAAATCAGGCTGAAAATGAAAAAAAAGAAAAAAAAATTGTTTGCTACTGGCACATTGAAATTTGATATGTATGTAATTTTAGAGTGGATAGATAATTGAATGGAGCTGCGTTTAATGTACCATTCCATTTATTTCTAATATTAATTTTTTGGATAGAATTTTTTTTTAATAAGCATTTACAGGAATTATAGTCCCTTCAATTTCAAAGTTATGCTGAAAATGAACATCAAAAAGCTGTTCAGTTTTGCACATCCACCCATTATCACTGTTGAAAATTTATTTGTGACCTAATTCTTGAAAAGCAGCATTCGCCTCTTCAATTTTATAGTACGCAACCTATTTAGATAACGTGCTTTTTTTGGTAATACTCGGTATTTCCATTAGTCTTGACAATCTCTGACCGGACATCTTGTATAGTCTTTAATATATTGCTTACCTCAATAGTATCATATGGTGTTCAGCTACACGATGAATATTTTGAACGAAGATGTTTTGCAAATTCGACGTATCTGTGGCGTTTAATTTCGTCGTCAATTTGGTGTTCTCGAAACGATGCGAAAATAATTTCGACTGATGATCCAATGATTCGCATAAGATTTGAAATTGTTGATGAAATTCGTTCGCCAATGTGATAGAAAAAATTGGCAATAAAAAGGCTACCATAGCGATTTGACTAACGCTAATCATTTGAATAAATAATATCGTCAAATATATCCATAGACTGTTTATGGGGGTTGCATATACCGGGTACATGTAGTTTTCAGCATTTCCAAATTTTTCTTTGGTGTAATCGTAAATTAAATCCGAATACATTAATATACCGGACAAAAACACGACACATAACTGCGCCATAATCACGTTGGAGTTGTAAGACAAGCCTTCTTTATTTGTCTTCACTTCGAATTTGATTTGTGGTGGCGATGATGATGATGATGATGACGATATACTAAGATCAATCAATGTAATGTAATTATTCTGATCGAGAATTTCCAGACATTGTGAAATATGTTCATAATTAACACAGGCAATTATAGGTAATAATAAAATGCTATAGATGGTAATGGCCGTCAATTCAATTATGAACATTATCATCGAGTATTCGCGAATATCAGATAGTAAAATATACGACCAACTGAGAGCGAAAATTAATAAACAGCTTGTCGCGCTAAAAAGTATCAAAATAGAAGTGAATTTTTTATCAAAAATTTTTGATCGATTGTATATGTATTCTCCTAGAAACCAATACATCAGATGGATTTTATTAATCGATGTGCTATTGTAACTAAACAAATTTTTCTTTTCAGTTATTTGATCGAATAGTAATTTGAGGTTGTGTTTCATTTTTACAAAAATTCACTTTTAATACGAATATCTGCACGAATTGAATTCCAAACACAATGTGAAATATTAAGCTATGATGTTTGTCGTAATTTATGTGATTAAAGTTTCGCTTGTATAAATATTCAAACTTCTCTTTTGGTACAACAGGGCCGCAAGCTACTTTGTTGACACTTTTTAATGAATGTTTGCTGTTTTGTTGTTGTTGTTGTTGTTGATAAATATTTTATTTTGAATTAGGTGTATGTTGACATGGCCCGGAAAGAAAAAATGGCTAAATTTTTTGACATGGATATGTCTCAGGGCCAGGGGGAAATCTTTTTTTGATAAGTGTTATGTTTTTTGATATTTGGACTTGATGTTAAAATGTCTGTAAGTTGAGTAAAATAATGGAGATCTAAAAACAACGAAAACATTAAAAATATATTTTTTTATTTTTAATAAAAATGGTTTTAATTCTGCTATTTTAACCCTAATTGACCGACAAAGATGATTTTTCATCTTTACCCTCTTTTTGAGAGAAACCAAAAAAACGTTATTTTTCTCACCTTTTGAAATATTTTTAAAATGATTTAAAAAAAATTTGATATTGAGAAAATTTTAATTAAAATCTAGGGATTTTTTTCCTTCTTTACTTTGTCCAGGGGCCCTTAAATATCTTCATTTTACGAGTAATTGTAACATGCAATGAATAATCTTTAAGAAGTGATAACTACACGCTCGTGTAAATTTAACGATAGTTTATTTTTTGATACCGAATGCTCACAAAATCACTATTATTGGTACGCCAATTTACATAACAATCAATTTGAAAACTAATGATCTTTGTGATATCCCCTGAGTACGCTGACAGCGGAATAAACGTATCTGCAAAACCGATCGAATAATTCCATGTTTAACGAATATATTTTCAATGATTTGAATCCAACGGTTACTTGAGCTTGATACAGCAACAAATACACCGATTTTCTGCTCCACGGTGGTAAATAATACCACGGTACATTGTACACGGCGTTTTTGAACATATCACCCTAAAAGAGTACAAAATTATAAATATTGTGCTACAATATATACTCTGTCCATCCCCTGTATTGTTAACACCCCATCTAAATCACCTGGAGCATCTGGATAAAATTTTAAATAAACCTGAGGTTACTTGCCAGTAGTTGATCCCTTTTTTCAGCAACTTGCTGGTAGTTGATAGTCGAGTAGCTGATAACACAAAAAGTGTTCAAAACGGTGTTTCATTGATTTGAATATCAATATTGTTTGCAGTAAAAATATTTTCTGTCCTAAATGTCACTTTGAGGGGAGTAGAAGCTATCAACTACAGCACGTGTAAAAAAATTTAAATTTGCTAATAATCGAGAATTTCTAATTACAACAAAAATTGATGTAATTTGATGTAAATTTTTAAATATGATAGGGTACTACAAATTTATATTTTTTCCTGGAATTTTATTAATTTTCAGCAATTATTTGAGTAATTAACACTTTTCAATAGTTGATAAATCGCTATCCTCCCCTCTAGTCAAATTGAGGCGTGTAAAAAATTTTTTGTAGATTCTCCCATATGACTGTGTCCATTATCTTGGCATAGAAACCATTTTGTTAGTCCCTCTTTTGCAAAAATTAAAAAAAAAAATTAATTTTAAACTTAAAGTCTTAGCACAAATGTTTACGTTTTTACCAAAATATGGAAATTATACCAGCTTATGTTTCATCATCAGTTGGTCTCAGTCACTTACAACCATATTGAACCTAAAAGAGCGCACCATCTGTCACATTTCAGATCCTGTGAAGCAGCTCTTACCACAGTGAGCATTTGCGCTTTGATGGTATCCAACCACCTAGTTGGAGAGGTTCCCCTCCCTCTTTTACGAAGGGCCCTACCAAAGAGAATGTCTTTTTTGATATTTCTGACTGCTCTGCTGGTTATATGTCCAAAATACCCTAGAATGCCTTTCTCGCATAAAACGTTTAGCCTGACTGGCTCTTGTGTTTCATTGACGATTGAAATGTTTGTTTGTAGCGCTGCCCAGGGCATCCTCAGCATCCTTCGCCAGACCCTCATCTCAAAGGCGTTGATTCTTCTTTTATCATCTGCCTTCCACGTCCATGTTTCCGCAGCATATAGGAAAACAGTGAAAACAAGTGACTGTATAAGTCTCTATCTTGTCTTTTTGGAGATCTTGTTATTACAAGTGATGTCAAGCAGTCTGGCCATTGCTGATTTGCTCAGAGCAATTCGGCGACGTATTTCTGCCAAAAGCCTCCATCTGCTTTGATGATGGAGCCTAAATATATGAAAGCATCCACCTTTTCACATTCATTCAGAGCTGTAGAAACTGAAAGACATTCGCTGGCTATCTTTGCCAGGTTGATGAGCTCCACCATTTCCTCTTCATCAGCAGCAATGAAGGTCATATCACCTGCGTTCCGCAGATTAGAGATTCTTCTTCCTCCAATGAAAATACCACCATTCGTATGTTCTAGAACCTTGCAAATTATGTGCTCGCCGTAGATGTTGAATAACTGTGAGGATAATATGCATCCTTGACGCACTTCCTATTCTTTTGGAAAAACTTGAGATTGTTCACTATCAACTCTTACCAACATAGAATTGAACTCATATAGGGAATCCATCAAATCTACTGTATGAGCAGGGACTCTCATTTCTCAGAAAACTTTGAAGAGCTTTTTTCAATTCACGCAGTCAAAGGCTTTGGCGTAATCTATGAAACACATTAGTACAGGTATGCTGAACTCGCCGCGCTTTTCGATGATTTGCTGGACATTTGTTGTCTGTTCTCTTGTGCCTCTTTCTGGCATGAACCCGGCTTGTTCAGGTGGAATCTGCCTTTGTAGATACGCCTTGATCTGGTGGTTTAGGATTCGTAACATGACTTTGATGTTGTGTGGAATTAGAACGATTGTTCGATAATTAGAGTATGATCTTGCATCTTCTTTCTTATTCAAGGGAATCAGCACCGACTTACACCATTCAGTAGGCCATTCACAACTCTGCCATATAGCACTGGACGGTTGCCATACTGCATTGATTCCATTTTCACCAAGAGCCTGCCACAATTCAGCTTCAATACAATCGCAACTGGGTGCTTTGCTTTTGTTCATCGCATTCACCTCCCTTACTTTATCAAGTAGGATGTTTGAGCTCATCTTCACCTGTTACTTCAATTATAGAAACCATTTGGTTTACGTCTGGTATTCCACTATCTTGGTACAACCGCTCGCAATATGTTTTTTAGCTGTCCAGAATTCTTCTAGAATCCCACACAACTATGCCGTCATCTTTCTTTATTTCACGAGTTCTGGGTTTAAAATCTGGCAATTTGACGTATTTTCTTGTATACTTTACTGGTCTCATTGCAGGATTGGTTAAGGTAGGCTTCTCTGTTTCCACAACACCACTACTTGACTGATCTGTTCAGTAATCTATATTCTATTATTAGCACAACATTTAGCTTGCCTACGATGCTCTATAATCTGCAGGAAGTTCTGTGTTATCCATGGTGGCTTCTTTTCTAATACACGTTCTCCTTCTTTAATAACTAACTCACGTGCACGAGTAATCTTGGTTTTGGTGTTTGACTCATTTGTATCTGAACACATGATATTTGTTGTCGCAGTTAGCTACTTCAATTTAGCCGGTGAGAAAAATCCGTACTCTCTTTTTTGGCCTTTCCACACGAATCCATAGCCGTACTCCTGCCATCAGAAATTGACGATCTGATGCTACATCAACTCCTGGATTTGTTTTGTCTCTAATGATTGACGATATCCATCTTTTCTGGATTAGAACGTAGTCAATTTGATTACAAGTGTGACCATCACAGGACTTCCACATGTACAGTCTGCGATTATGTTGTTAGAACAAGGTATTCACCAGCATAGTTGCTCTTCCACACAGAACTGGAGATGCCTATCTCTGCGTTCATTCCTTGTTCCTAGACCCTGACTACCAACTGCTCTGTAGTTAGCATCACTGTGATCAGTCTTCCCAACTTTGGCATTAAAGTCTCCCAGCACCAGTTTTATGTCGCTTCTTGGCAGTGAAGCCAGTGTATCTTCAAGAACATTGTAAAATTCTTTAATTTCTTCATCTGGTGCTGCACTAGTTGGGACATACATCTGGATAACATATATGGTGGATGTAGCTCTATCAATCCTGACAACTGCCATCCAACTGTTGATGACCCTTGTGTATAACACTAGGTGTTTGTATCTACCATCTACTATGATTACCACTTTTGTGTAACCTCCTTTACCAGACGAAAAGACAAAGTTTCCTTCGCCTGATGGAAATTCGCTGACGGTGTTCCAATGGGTTATATTGATTCCTAATATCAGCAATTCTACTCTTTTCATTTCATTTTCGACTACAGCTAACTGTAAAGAGGGAATTATAAAAATATTAGTCTAAAATACCATTGATGGCTTAGATCGATCTCATAATTGTCTCACAAATTGGCTCCAAAGACAAAATTATCAACTACTGACAAGTTATCAGCTGGTGGCAAATTAACTTAATTTGATGATTATTAAGTTAGAAAAGAATTAATGGTTTTAGATCAGAGTTTGAAACATGCGAGGCCACGTATCTTCACAAATATTTACCATATCAGCCAATAAATTTCCTGCTGCGCAATTCACAAACAGTATGTTGAATAATCCAAAAGCAAAAGTTAGAATTTTAATTCTCAATACCAACGATTCGTCTTCAAACTATACGAATGGAAAATACAAATAAGGCAATTAAAAGTAAACCAAGTACTTTTGGCGTGATGAAAACAAGTCTTACCAAAATAAAAATATAAAACAGTATAACTTCAACAAACAGGAACATAGCCAAACTTATGGATATACTGGACTGAAGGTAAAATTTCAAATGTCTTATTCCTCTGCAAAATTCACCAAATATCGTATGTTCAAAAGTTAACCGTATTACTCATATACGTGTTCAAATACATACAAAATACCACATCGAGCACACTTGACTAACCTGAGTAAATCATGATGTAGCCTAGCATAAGACTGAATATCTTGCGTAAATTCGTCCACCAACTTACACCTCTGTCGTTTAATTTGTTTCTTATCGAACGATTTATTATCCAACACTAGAAGTTCGTAACGTTTAGCGAAATTTTTCGAATTACAATTCAAAGTGTGGCTGATGGCGTCAAACTGGTCGTAAAATCGATCAACCGATAATATAACGAAAAGCGGTATCAAAAAAGGACTTCCCAAAGTTGGCAACGAAAATGTAATCTGAGAAAAGACCAGCACAAGATATTCGCCCAATGTATCAACGTAATCGCAATACACCGGATAGAGATAATTATTCGAATTTTTCAAATCGTCTTTGCTGTATCCCAAAACAATACGCATTTCTGTGCTGCTACAGTAAAAGCTCATCAACAAAATTTGTACAAATATAATCGTACTTATGACACCCACCGCGTGGTATTTTTCTTTACGAAGTGTACACGATGAATTGATCGATTGTATTTGATGGCATTGTGAATCGATTATTCTGTCGAGGATTTTAAAAGCATCCGTAGTATGATTACGATTTACACAGGTGATCAACGGTGTTACGATCAAATAATACGATACCGTTGTGATTATTTGTACGTTATATAGAACCTGTGCTGTTGTTTGGCTACTCCACGAAAGTATCAAGCAACTGAAACATTGTATCAGTAACAATGTGCCGTTGATTATGTTGAATAGTATCCAAAACCATCGAATACGTTTGCTGAATATACTGGAAACGTAGAATTCGCCCAGAAAATAGTACATCAAATGAAGCCTATTGAGTACTGTAGACGAATACCCGAATACCTTTTGTGTACCGAAGATTTGACCGATAAGGTGGCGAATATCGTGACTCTTGTGTACTTCCATTTCATCTGCAAGGTGTTTCTTGGTCGAAAATTTGCATGGAAATGGCGTCGAAATAAACGAAGACATTTTTATAAATTCGTCCGCAAATAAGGACATTTTTCTCGAGTTGATTTGACTCATTGATATGTATATAAATTCAACATACAACGAACTCCTTTGTAAGACTTGTGGAAGTCACTTGTGATGAGTGTAGAATGTAGATATCTATATTCTTTACTTTTTCTGCTAGTCTATCATGTGCAATGCTTACGATTTTTATTTTGACTGTACCGACGGTTTACGCAAACTTATTCGTGTATAAATAATATGTTAACTTTAGGAGGAAAAAAAAATTCAGTAGTCTTATTTACTTTGAAACGCGCTTAACAGTTTTTCCAAGTTTGAGTAATTTGTTGGAAATTTTAAAAACTTATTTTGAAGGATAATTGAAGGATGAAGTGTATTACCTATTACATTCAAGTAAAAAGTAGAAAATAATTTCAATGATGAAGAGTAATATTTTGTAAAGCTAACCGTATAAATATTTCATTTTGTTAATTGTTTTATTGATGAAATGAAAAAATTAGAAAAAAAAAGCTTCGCTTTGCGATGCTTTTTCAGCTTGATTTTTGTGACATATTGCAATCATGAGAATTGCAAAAAGCATCGCTTTGCGATGCTTTTTTCCTAATCAGCATTGTGGATAGGAAGAGTTCAATTAGGCTAAAAAGTTGGAACCACCAAAAGGCACATCAAAGGTCCCTACAGACGGGACATACCCAATTTCAACTTCCTAGGCCAATTCGGAGGGGAGTTATGAGAGAAACAAACTCTAAAAATTAGAAAAATTTAACAAAAAACCACATATTTAGGACTGTGAGAAGGGGCAATGGAGCAGAAAAGTTGAGCCCCCCTAAAAGCACATTTAAGGTCCCTATTAATTTTTTTTTTTTTTTTTTTTGTTTCAGCAGGCCGCATTCCAAGTTTTGTTGGATGACGTGTGTTTATTGGTATTATATTATACAATTTACTTTCTTTACCTGGTACCTAATGGTTTATTTAGGATGAGAGGTATATATTACCATTAAACTAATGATTATGGAATCAACCTGGGCTAAAAATCACTAGGTACCCACCATGGTAGTGGAAAACCGTGGTCGATTTTACAAACTGTGATTTAAAATGGTGATTCTTCACAAGATTCTTGGTCAGGGTCTTTCTTCAGGCCTCTTCAGGCCTCTTCAGGTCTTTCCAAGCAATGGCAGAAGTGATGGCCTGTTTGAGCAATGTGTGTTCTTTCTTCTGACCATAGTTAACCAATTATTGGCCGTATGAATAGTTGGGGCTTTCTGTTGAATACGTTAAGTATTCCATTATGGCTTCCATTAGGGCATGCAGTTGCAAATCGAGGGCAGTTCAGAATTACATGATGCGCAGTTTCTGGAAGTCTGCAGTTTGCATGAGCAGAGTTCAGTACTCACTTTTCAGCGTATGAATAAATAACACCTGAAGCATCCATGATTGGAGATTGCTTGGCAGAACCAGTAGTCGAGAGGTAAATCAGAATTCAGTCTCGTAGATATATCAGGAATGAGTTCTCCTGCCATATTTGCAGTTGAGCCATCGTTGTTGTAGGGCTTGAAGAGTGTAGCGGT
>FIZR01014037.1:0-40819 GCA_900060175.1 Ferrisia virgata | reverse complement strand
CAATACTTTCAATTGAAAAAAATTTTGCTAAAAATATCAATTTTGATGACATAATCGATCAATTTGCGGAAATGAAATCCCGAAAAATAAAGTTATAACCTTATATTATAATCAATAAAAAAATATGTTCTACAATCTACGTATAGATATTTTTATTTTCATCGTTGCATTAAATTTTTTTTTTTAAAGGGGGCGACAAAATTTTGAATTCCCCGGGATGGCGATTTCCTTACTACGCTACTGATCATATTTATTAACAAAGAAAATAAGATATCCATAATGCGAAGGAAATCATTTCATTCTCTGTTTTCAAGCAAAAAGTTCTCCTTGGTTTTGGATTCTATTTGAAAATACTGGTGGAAATTTCCACTACTCCAGCATTACTACCAATAGCGACTAAAACAACAAAAAATATACATTTTTTATGGCGAAAACTTCATTCGTAGTATGTCTATTCTTAATATCCCTTTTTGAGCAAGACAAATTGGCGATTTTTAGGCTCAAATTAACATACCAAATAGTCGCACTATCCGTACGAATATTTCTCAAAAAAATAAACAATTCAAAAGGATAAATAAATTTTTTTTTTCGCTCGCTCTTCGTACGCGAACAAACGTTATAAATGATATTAGGGAGAAATTTACAACATGTCATTTTTTTCATCCAAATACTACATTTTCATTTCGCTATGGCAATTTAAATAAGAAAACTTTAGTAAAACGTTTATCATACTGTCATGGAAAGCAGCGAATAAAGAATAAAGAATTTTACACAGAAATGTAATCGACTACATATAAGCGTATACTTGTGTACAATGCTATCGAACATCGAACGTTAAAAATTTATTACCACTCACCTATACCTTAAACCTTATTTAGGAAAAATGTTATAAGGTAGGTATTTGCGTTGTAGAATTTCCAAAACCGATTTGAAAAATAATGGTGACGATTTGAAAAAAAAAAAGTCATGAATTTTTTGGCGCCATTATTTTAGTTATGCCTATTTAATTCTCACATTTCTTCGTAGAAAAGGAACGACATATTAGTTCAGTTATTTAGGTTAAAGTGTTAGATGATATAGGATCCATAAGTAAGGTATTTAGTATTGTGTATGGGTGAATTTGCGTGTTTCGAATGTGCTACGAATTTCATTAAGTTCACTCGTCAGCTTTATATTTGGCGAAATTTGCTCGCTTATTTTTCAACTCTCGCCAATAATGTACGCGTTTCAAACAAGATAATCGAAGAAAAGTTAATGGATTTGCTTCCGTTAGGTCGTTATACGCGGATGTGATTCATTCATACAATGATACAATCGATGTTAACCATTTCGAATTAAATTCTCACTACGGTTTAATTGATGGATAATCTTTTATCAATGGAAATTTCACTTAACCATATTGAATGAAATTTTCGGAATGAGAAAGAATGAAAAAATATTTATTGCTTTTAATTTTCCGACGATGGCGAGGATTAACGTTCCATGTAATTCGTTCAGAATGGTGGAATATTCGATGCTATACCATAGTATGGTATAGTATACTAAACAAAACTCCGTTCGTATTACTTTTATCGGTGTACAATATACTTAATTTAACGAAATATTTCAATTTTCTCGTTCTCGAATACTTTATCCGCGAATTATATTGCGTTTGTGTTCGTTGCGAGGTAGCTTGGTTGTATGAGATTCGAGATGATGAAGAAAATCGTATAGTCGTACCCGACTTTATTTTGTTATCAGAAATTAGATTTTGTTTTAATAATAACTTATTCGCGAATCGAATAAAGTTTTATAGGTGCTTACGATGTTGGTAATTTATTTCGTGTGAAATTCGCGTAATTTAAAATTTCGCTCACGTTTATGAAATCATTATCGATAGCGAAGATTTATCAAATTGTAATTTACTCAGGTATCTTATACCTACCTACCTACTTTAAATAATTCAAATAGTGTGATTTAAAAATAAAAGGTACTTTGAACCTGAATATTAAATGAGTTCGTTTTCAGTTTAAGCAGTTCTGAAGTGAAATTTTAGAAATGAGTGCTTAGTTCAGAAAAATTCTTGGCTGTAGAATTTTTAATTTCATATAGATTTCTTGTTTCTGGTTTTCAAAAAATCTGGATAATGAGTACTTATTTTAAATTTTCAGAAAGTCAATAGAGATTGGAGATTTTTTTTTTAAAAACGATTGGAAAATTTAGTAATTGACTCGTAAGGTTAAAATTAGATAGCGAGCGGAATTATTTGAAATTTTTAGCCTAATTCTAAACTTTATACTTATTTAAAAAACACAATGATGTTACTAACAAGGAAACCTTCTTAACTGTCCATAGCTAAGTTGAAAGAGCATGCTGAAAAACTTTCGGAACCAAGTTTTTAGCTGCTGAAGTTCATTTTTGGATTTTTGACGAATTTTCGAAAATTTGTACCCTCCATACAGTTGTAAAATACATCGAAAATGAAATATTTCATAAAATATGATCTTTTGAAGTTATAATGATGAAAGTCAGGTTACTAACCTAATATTTTCCAATCGTTCTGGAGGCTCCAAAAAAATTTTTTTTCAGGATTTCGAAAAATTAAAAAATTGAATTGATTGAGGCATTTATTTTTAAAAACTTGGTAGCTCCATAACGTAAATCTCCAAATTCAATGTATCTGATTTTCCAGGCATTCCTGCAGCAAAAAATTTATTTCTCAGCTCCAGGATTTTCAAAATGTTGCTCCAGAAAGGCCGGATATAAACTTCAGCAGCTGAAAAATTTATCCCAGCCTATTGAGACCTATTCCAACAAATTAAAGTAGTTTTCTGGAATTTCCAGCTGAACTGTCAAAAAATTAATTTTTTCATCATTTAGGTACTAGTTCTAATGTCACCAAAAAAAAACTTTTTTCAACAGTTCGGCTCAGAATTCCAGCAAAACCACTTCAATCCGTCTTAATGGGTCCCAATGGGCGCGGATAACATTTTCAGCTTCAGAAGTTCATATCCGGCCGTTCTAAAGCATATCGAAAATTCTGGAGAAATAAATTTTTTGCTGCTGGCTCCAGAACGTTTGGGAAAATTAGATATATTGAGTTTTGAGGTTCACGTTCTGTACCTACTAAGTTTTTTAAAAAAATAAATGTCTCAACCAATTCAATTCTTCAATTTTTCAAAATCCTGGAAAAAACTAAATTTTTTTAGAGCCTTTAGAACGTCTGGAAAATAGGATAGATCGATTCTCACTAGATTTTTTCCATTATAACTTCAAGAAATCATATTTCATGAAGTATGAAATATCGAGCTCAATTTTTTTATACGGTGCCTTCCCCACACAGAAATTAATATCTTCAGTGAAAATGGTTAAAATTCGAGGTATTTTTTTCTACTCCTCCCCCCCCCCCCCCCCGGTTTTTTTTTTCTTCCCCCCCCCCCCCCCCCCATGAACTAAAATTATTTAATCGATATGGGTTTTCAGTTTTGAGTAGTACAAATTCCATCAGTAAACTTATTGTTTGTTCTTGAGCCAGTCAATGATGGAACAAAAGTTATATAATGGATTTACATTACCGATATTGTATCGATATTTTTAAATATCAAAAATATCGATATCTTAACCAGAACCCGGAATTTTATGATATGTGGAATTTTATGGAAGTAAGAATTCCAAAAAATAAAGAAAAATTGATTGAATGATTGAATTCCGGATTCCATTCTAATTTTTTTTTTCTTTAAATGTAACGATAAAAATTCGAAAAATTCATCAAAAGAACTAAGAAAATGTGCAAAATATGGTTTATTTTTTTTATTCATTGTTGCAATTTAAAAAATAAAATTATTTAAAAAGATATTTTGCTTATTTTCTAAATCTTTTGATGAATGTTTCGAATTTTCGTCGTTATATTTGATTACTACGTATTCGTATTTTTAGTTTCAAAAAAAAATCAAAAACGAAAAAAAATGAAAAAAAAATTGGTTTGTTTTTGCTCATCACTATTTTAATTTTACTAATTTAGTTTTTGGTTTTCTTAGTTTTAACGCCATGCTAAAAAGTAATGTTTTTTGGAGGGTTTTCGTTTTCGTTTTTATTGAGGTTTTGAAACCCTGTTAATATATATCACATCTGGTGAAAGAAAAAGAAAAACTCAAAATAGCCCATATTGCACAAATTTTTGATAGTTTACAAATTTGGAAAGAATTTCAGAACCGAATCGGGAAGTCAAAAATTTTTAATTTCGGGAGTTGAAAGAAAGAGTTTGATTTAATTCCACAATAAACTTCCAGAAGTGGAAGGAATTAGAAGTAAAACAAATACAACGGAAGGAATTGGAATTGAGAAGTAGAAATTTTTTTTTGATTTCGTTCGCATTTCTTGTGAAGCGGAACCTCAGCAACGAGGCTCCAAAGGCAATTCTATTAGTCATTCACTTCGAGTCGCACTATCCGACACTATCGGAGCTTGCAGTTTACGCTCCGGAGCCCTGCACCCCTCCATATGAAAACTAGAGCCTGGTTCTGAAATCTCAGTGGTCAGGCTCCGCCCATAAAAAAACAACCGGCGTGGTCGAAGCTCAGAATTAGTCTCCGACACCTTGATTTTTAGTTGTTAATTGAAGTTTGTTAAGAGTAACAAGTGAATTTTTTTCAACAATAAATCGTAATTTTTTCATTTTTTAACTATTTTTCCAAAAGTATTGATATTTATCGACATTTTTGAATATCGTATGGAAAATATTCATATTTAAAAATACATCAATATGCGATCACTAGTTCCTAGTTCTGGTTCTGATAAAAATTTCATCTCGTAGATCTTGCAGTGATCAGCCTCTTTACCCCCTCTTACCGTCATAAAAATGTAAATGTGGGGCAGATCTCACCTTTTTTCTACTTTCTTTAGCTACTATCTCCATCCAAATTGAGCTAGATGATTAAAATTTAGCATTTAGTGCTTCATACAGTAAGCTGATGGAAGTGATGGAAAGGTTTCGAATCTTCAAAAATTTTCCAAAAATCCCAAAATCAATTTTAAGTTTAATAGCTAAAAATTCAAATCCAATAAAGCTTTTGTATGCTCTTTCTATTAATCTCGTCGGTTTCGTTGATAATAAAATCGGAGGTGGTCATTTCAGCCACTTCGCTTATTAGCTCCAACTATCAAAGAGACATTTCGCCTTTAATGTCATAATCACGGAAGCAAATCTTTTGTAGGTCGTTTTCTTCCTTGTTTCATTTAGAAATTTTTTATTAATGATGCATTTGGTAAAAGAAAAAGGTCTTAGAATATTTGACATTCATGTCGAAAATGATAAAGTCATCGTATACGTATCGAATACGGCGAATACTTACGTATTCGATGACTCCGAACAGAAGCAGAATTCAAAGTAGGTAATAATCCGTCTATAATGTACATTCTATAGCGAGCGAATATCATAAAATGAACAACGTTGGCACGAAAGTTCGTCAAATAGTTCAATAACTAGAAAGCTATAATGCTTTACTACCTATATATCGAAAGTTTATCATTAAATTAGGACGATGGTGCGAATATCGCGTATCTACCTATCTACCTAATATTCGTCTACCAAAATTACATATCTTTTACGATATTATTTGCGAGAAGTGTAATGGTATATACGTAACAGTCAGGTTGAAAAGATGAGGTAAACTACGATACAACAATAATTACATTAATTTATGTGGAATTCCCGATTGTCGTCTGATTTTCACCACGCCCTGGCGCCTGGGCCGTTGTCATGACGATGCGAAAATATCTTATTCGCTAGATCAGAGTTTTATCTCATAAATCACCGGCGTCTGCGATTGAAAATTTTTTTCCCAGCGTGACTAAGCATAAGGTGAAATTTTTCAGTTTACTTTCCAAGAGTTACAAAATGAAACGCCACGCACAGATTCATTTTTTTCACCGTGTATTTATGAGGATAGGTACGTGAGATGGTACATTTATACTTTTTCTCTCTTTCTTTTTTCATTTTTTCTTTTCTTTTTCTTTTTTTCATCCGGCCGAGTCGTTGTTTCTATCAAAAGCCAAAGAAAATGTGTCTCGAAGGAATCTCTCGTCGGTAATTTGTCGTCTTTTAAGTATGGTTCAGGTTACTGTTTCATTAACGTTGAAATAATCCGGTAAATTTTAGCTAATAACGGTTTAGTTGATGATATTTCATAAAAGATGAGATGCAATTAAGATAATTGCTATAGGTATAACTACGTGATTAAAGTTGAATTAATTAGTGATTTACGTAAAATAAGGTAATTTATTCTATAAATCTTGTAAATTTTAACGTCCAAGTGAAGGCTTTGCTTGGAATATTTTATAAAATGCTTAATTCGCAAAATATCGTCATTTTGAATCGATGACAAATGCTGTAAGGACCTTGAGAGTAGATAATTCTGCCTTACTCAACGTCTTTACCAATAGGTCCTCATTCCAGTGCTTTGGTAGTTTAGTTGTTCAAAAAAATCGATATTGCTTGTGATTTTCAATACATTTAGTTGCGTGTTGAGTTCCGCTTCTACTTGATCTGAGAGGCTGATTTTTGAATGTGTTATACAATTTTGGGTCCAAGTTGTTTGGCTTGGTACCTCCTCTTATGTAGTCAATAAGTTGTACCCATATGCAAATTATGAAAAAAACCAAGGTGTAAAAAACCATCCTGATAGAATTCATAACCCTATCATTTTTCATTATCATCACATCTACTAAATTTGAAAATGCACAACACACGATACAGTTTGGTATATACAAGGTGTTCTGCCTCGATAGTATCTCCTTCATACCACTAGTAGAGCAACAGAAGTTGGATTCATGTAGCATGAATTGCCTTTCCAAAACGTTGCAGGGGCTGTGCTATAAGTATTCGAATTTTTTATTTTTAAAGTATTACGAGAAATTTTCAAAAAATTTCAATTTGAAAACTAAAAATTTTAGAGATGTTGAGTTTATACCAAAAAGTGGCAAATGCAATGTGTTATTTTCGGTAAAAAAAATCCGAGGTGCCCGGATTGTTCATGAAATATGACCAATTGAATATGAAAAAAGTTTTAAATTAAAAGAAATGTTTGTTCTTATTTTTTAAAAAAGCTTTTACAACATAGTACCCAACTAAAAAATGCAACTTCTCTTTGTCAAAATCGGGTCTCCTCCTCCTTCTGTCATGTCAGGGTGTCTCCTCCTGTCGCGTTCGGTCAACTCCTCTGCTCAGCTGGGCTACAGGGTAGCCTGCGTTCGATAGATCAAACTCTCCAAGACTGCTGATCTGGCTAGTGATTCTATAGACGTATGTGTCTCTTGATAGACCCTGTCTTACTACTCGCGAACCTCAGTTGCTTTCGGATACTTGAAAGGACGGCTTCATTTACATCAAGTCGTCACTTCTTCTCAATCAGTACAGCCTTGGCAAAGGTTGCCAATGGGCCAGCACCTTTCCCAAGCAAGTCAGGAAGAGGGCAGTGATCCAGTTCGCATTGATTCTGCAATCCAGTCTTACAACGCTCCCAGGCTACTTTTCTATCATCGTTGGCGCAACTCACAATAATATGAATAGCGTCTTCGATTTCTCCAGACGTACATTTCTGACAGACTGCTGTTGGTCGTTTCTTTAACTTTTCATGAAGATACACAGCGATATCCCCACGCTCTGTCAGGATCTGTGTAACATATGTGTTTAGTATCAGTCCTTCTTCGAGTATTTTCCGAATGTCAGGAATGAACCTTTTCGTTTTGATTGCTGGCGACTAGTCCCAAACAGCCTGCCATTCCTGAATTGCATCTTCTATGCACATATTTCTGTTTCAGGCTCTCTGTGCGTCTTTCTGCCCATACGCATGATCTGTGAAAATTTCAGAATTTTTCATTCAACTGATCTTCAGGTATCGTGTTTTGAATTTTCACCATTTGGAGCTTCCTAAATGTGAAACCGACGCAGGAAGGGGGGGGGGTCAACTTTTTTTAAAAGTAGTTTTACAGCCAAAATGATATTTTGCACCACTTTGAACCTGATTTCAATCCAGAGCCGATTTTCCCCATCTCCATGAGGGAGACTTTTTCTTTTTTTTTTTTTATTGAAAAATGGGAAAAAATTTTTACAAAACAATTTTTTTAAAAATATTTAAGCAAATTGGAGAAAATTTAATTGTACCAAGTAGTCGAGGATGTCTTGCTACTTTAGGAAATTTTTTTAATTGGGTACTTGAAAAAGTTTTTTAAAAAGTTATGAAGAAAAATTTTTGAAATTTTAAACATTTTCAAATATTTTTTTGCATTTAATTCGTCATATTTCACGAACCACATCACGTATGCCCCTAATTTTTTTCCAGAAATATTACAACGTATTTGCCACATTTTGGCGTAAACTAGACATCTCTACTATTTTTAGATAAATTTTTCGAAAATAAAAAATTCATATGCTCGAAGCCATAGTCTTTGCAGTATTTTGGGTAGGCAACTCATATCACATGAATATAACGTGTGTTGCTCTACGTGTGGTATGAGGTAGGTACTATCGAGATGGAACACCCTGTATACGTGCGTCAATTTTTTTTTTTTTTTCATACTAAAAAAATCGAAAAATTTAATTACAAGTTCTGTTGCATTTTCATCATGTTACGTGTACTGTACAGGAAGAGGAACAGTTGAATGGGCGCGTTTCTCGTATGGAAATAAAAACAAAGCGTCGGAGAGATACTGGTACCACGTCACGAAAGCTTGTTGCGGCATATACGAGTGTATATGGCGGATAACACGAACATAAAATCAAGCTAGAAGAGCGCAGAGGGTAGAATTATCCGCAGAGCATTTCAAAGATTGAGAGCATACGGCGCGCGTATACATACATTGGCTCGAACAATAAATTATGTACGATTACACGCGCCCGATGAAAAATAGAAAAAAAGTACATTGTACCGAGGAGGATTTTTGTTTTTACAAAATTATACGTAAGGTATTGTCCGCGCTCCTCGTCGTCGTCGTCGTCGTCCGTGTCCTAGATTAACTTTTCTGTTTTATTTACTCCCACGTAGAATTTTATGACTGTGTCTCTTTGTACGTCTATAACATTTCTTGAATGTTTGGTTTTTTTTTTGTTTTGTTTTGTTTTTTATTTTATTTTTGTCGGCTGCAGATTCGTCGTGCAATATGTGAACGTTGCACGTGTTTTATTCAGTATTCTTTTTTTTTTCTCCAAATGAAAAAAGTTCATTTTCGCGACCACATATTTGTTAGTAATTTATTTAGGAGATACTTTAGCTGGCGAATATTTCTGTCTTCTGTCCGTTTGCTATTTTAACTGATTTTCGCTTTTACGACTTTTCTTCTCGAGTATATACCATACGTGGTATAAGGGGGTAAGCAATGCGTGCGAATGGGAATGGGGTATATTACATGCACGCCGAGCGTTTTATATTGTAGACGTGTCAAGTCAAACGTTTTTATTCCTTCCGTCGGCATGTAATATAGGATACTTACTCGGTGTACATTTTGAAAATTTAGTCTACCAAGGTAGCTATTTGAAAATGGAAATGTGTGTTAGGTACGTAGGTAATACACCATACCACATATGTAGGTGCACTATATACTATATTTAGTACGTTCGGTGTAGATGAATAAAAAAAAAAAAACCCCACGTGAAAACCTCGAGTTATAGAAGGTACCTGGATGTTGATGATTACGTAAATGTTAAAAGCTACCGAGACCTTTTTTTATGACTACGACGCGTGCTATGGTATTTTTTTTTTTTTTCGGTTTTTGATAAAATTTGCGAGCTTTTAAAACGTTTTATAACGTATACTATACGGTAGACTCTTTGTAGTTTAAAATATTTTATAATTTGCTCGACGCGGTAGACGAATTAAATATTCGAATGTGTTCGAACTGAGCGCTCGTTACGTGTGTACGCTTCAATAGATATGACAAAGATTCTAAAAAAAATCTTTTTCGACTCGAATGCCTTCTATTTCATTGGTAAAAGAAAAGTGCCATGTTCGATGTGTATAGAGAGATAGACTAAACCTTTTTTTTCTCTTTTTGTTCATCTTTTTCCCTTTCTTTTTTTTTTTTTTCATGTGCGACCATCCGGTACTACGATATTGGTGTATTTGAAAATATTAACTGCCAGACACTACTTTTTTGGTCCAGTCAATGAATCCTCTTTTATTGGTAAACCTCGAGTATTCAAAGAGATAATAAGGTGTCAATTTTACTTATCTTTATTGTGTATTACGACTTTACGAGAGTAAAGATAGGGTTTTGCACGATGCTCTTGCTCGACAGAAAATTTTTCAAAATATTATAACCGTTGGGGGGTTTTTATCTTTGCGATATTCTTGTTTTAGATTTCATTATTTGGCAGAATTGTTTTGGAGGCTACAAAATTGATAAGATTATCGACGAAAAAAAATTTGATAGAATTGATCGAATTTGAAATTAAATGGGTGACTAAAGTATTCATAATAGAAATGAATCTGTGTACGATTATTTATTCGTACCGTGAATAGGTTTGTGAAATATTCTCTTAATTAATTTATTTATTTTTCCCATCGAGTCTACCTCTACTTATAAGGTTTCTAAATTACAATAATTTCACCTATTGAACATAAATGAGGTCACAGTAGTTGCGAAATGACCACAAATTGATGTGGTAAAAATGTCAGCTTTCCAACTCGATTTTTAGCCTAATTTTCTATGTCATATTATCAATGAAAACCAGGCTATTACAAAGTATCGACCAACGGTGATTGGGGAGGGGGGAGGTAAATACGAACAAGGTCCATTTTAGGGTCCTGAAAGGTCATCAAGACAATTTTTGGCCATGCCAGATATTTATATTTATTTATTTTTTATTCCCCCCCCCCCCTGAACATTAAAATTATTTACTCTGCTCGATACTGACCAAAATTGCTCCCATTCGTAAATCGGCTCAGTTTGGCGGAGATGACATTGGGTGAAAATTCAGTTTTACCCCATCTTTGGGAGAGGTGGTAGTGAGGCGCCAAAAACACAAAAATCATTCCCTTTTTGAGTCAATCGATAAAGAATCCAAAATTGTATAATATATCCAAAAATCAACTTCCTAGATCAATTAGGAGGGGAGATATGAGCGCGTTTTCCCTTTTTTGACCTTACCAAAGTGAGCTAGGAAGTTGAAATTTGGTATGTATATTCAGTAGGAGTCCTCGATGTGCTTTTTGGGGGTTCTGACTTTTTAGCTCCATTACATCCCATCACAGCCCTGGAAATATGGTTTTTGGTCAGGTTTTCTCATTTTTTGAGTTTTTTGAGTTTGTTCCTCACATAATTCTCCTCCAAATTTCAGTCACATTGTACCTTCTCACTGCTGTAAAAATACGGGGTTTTGATCGTTTTTCTTCATTTTTTGTGTTTGTTCTCGCATAACTCCCCTCCGAATTGGACTAGAAACTTGAAATTAGGTATGCACTGTCAGTGAGGACCCTAGATGTGCTTTTTCGCGGTTTCAACTTTTTAGCCCCATTGAACCCTTCTCACCCTTAAATGCTTTTTTTCAATTCTCATGGTTGTAATATGTCACGAAAATCGTACTGAAAAAGCATCGCGTTGGGATGCATTTTTTTCTAAATTTGAAAAAAAATTATCTTTGAAATTTTTTTTTTTAAATGGGATTATTATACATTTGTATTTATATCCAAAATTATCGTTATTGACAAATTTTCACCATTATCCTTTTTTTGAGCCCCCATTACGCGAACTTGAAGACATCATATTCGTGCTTACTAAAGTCTTAAAAGACTCCATATGCAAAAATTTAAGAAAATTGTATATTTTTGAGATTTTCCGCTGGGCCTTTATAAGTTCAAGACCTCGTGGAGTATTTTGATCTCGTCTTTGTCATCTGTTGAATAGAATAATGGTGATAAAAGCCATTTCTCAAAAAAATTTCCAAGCCATCCAAATTAGTTTCTGTCCACTCCTGGTCACCGTATAGGTTTGTAAAATATAATTTCTAGCAATTCTGTTGTTAATTTTATGTCCTCGTCAACGAAAGTGAACGAGTTTGGAACATTTATTTAACCCTTAAACGATTTTCTCATCATTTTACATCGCCAAAGCGTAAATTCATCGATTTTTGGAATTTTCAACTTTTTTATTGGTAAATTGGTATAAGTCCATGTACACCATTTGCAATGAACTCTCACAGCGCTCATCGGCCCTTGCTTGCTGCCAATCGAATCCTGTGTTCACATCTTCACGTTTTTAAAAATTTAAATAACCCTATATTTTTGCCATTTTTCCAGTAAAACATAGAATTACATATTATAAATTAAATAAAAATTTAAATTTTCAAAGTATTAAAGGGTTATTTTAAACTGACCATTATACAAAGAATTTATTGAAAATTATGATTTCATCTCCAGGTGACCCTGTCGTTAGCCTTAAAAACAAATCACCACATTAAATAGCGTAGAAAATTATTACTTAATGTTAATGTGAAAGAAAGCGTTTAATTTTTCAAGTTCTTTTTCCAGCAAGCAAAGTATTAAAGCTGCGCGCTGACACGTTAATTAATTTCTAATTAATAATCAATCATCGACGATTATTAAATAATGAGAATAGGTTTAGTCTAATTAATAATAACACAGTAAGACACGAAGGTAGGTAATTAGTTATAAAGATATAGCCTATACTTAACGAAGGCTAAAACTCCTACCTCGATGAATGTACCAACTACAAAAGTCTATAAACTAACGAGAAATTCTTTAGCTCAAATGGTACTGCAATAAAGGTGAATAGATGTGTACTAAAAAAAAAAAAAAAAAAAAAAATGAGAGGGGTTAAATCTTGGCACATTCTTTATAAAATCATTCTTTCAGCTTTCACTCGTTTATTCTTCGTATAGGTATGTAGGTGTTTCGTAAGAAAAGTTTTTCACGCGTATTTTCAAGTTTAATAAATTCATTATAAAAACAATCCGTAGGTACGGTTGCGTTTGCAAGAATCAGCGAGCATTGTACGAGTGGAATGCGTAAACGGAAGACAGACTACATGAAAGATGAATTTAGAGAATTCTTTATGACACCCGTCAAATCTTTTCCCAATATTTTTAATATACTCGTAGATGGCGTGACGTTTGTTTGTATTTAATTTTATTTTTCTATCTTGGCAAATATTTTCGTAGAAGTTGTCGACGTCGTAGGTACAGTATTTTTGTTTATTTTTGACGATTATAGTAAGTACGTATGTACGTATAAGGTAAACTCAAGTTTACTCCTGGTTGTCGACTCGATCGCGTTCGTAGGATTATTTTTACAACGAGAGATTTCTAGCTTTTAAATTAGTCGTCGAGTTTTTCGTTCGTATTTTTCTAATCGAATATCGATTCTATTTTTTTTTCACCCACTATTATCGATCGATATTTTCAGCTAAATACTTTTCCCTTTCGTTTAACTTGGTCGCAAAAAAATTATCATTTCTAAACATTGAGGCGAAATGAGTTTTTGGAAATTTACCAATTGGTATGTAATAGAATTGGTGAAGATTGTACAAAAACGTGAAAATATTGTTGGAGATTTTTTTGCCGCTTATCGCACGCTTAAGTAAAATGAACTAAAAACCACCATTGCCAGCACCATCAACTTGGTAACAGGAGTACACGCGTTTAATAAAAGTATTTTCCACTTTTAGTGTTGTACGTAGCTAAGTACTACGTAGAGAACCTCTTTACGAAAAAGCCATCAGCAATGTTAATAATATTGCATACTCGGTTTGCCGTAAATACGTTGCTCGAATACCTATGCTTAAGGATCGAGTGTGCGTGGGACGAGACGTGGCGCAACTCGGTTCGTCGAGGCGAGACGAGGCGAGACGAGGCGAGACGAGGCGGTGCAGTTAATAAAATAGCCTAGTTCGAATATCGTTGCAAAAAATTACGATCGAGGAAAATTTCATACGTAGAAAATGATGCTTTTCAAAGTAGCTATGTCTAACGTAAAAACTATGTATTTGCTCGAAAGCTCAATCGTAATCGTAATAAAATTTCGTAATCGCATTAATGGTTTCTACATTTACTCTGTTAGATGAGTTTCGAGTGCATTAAAATTTGACACGGACTGTAGCGTGTGAAGGGAGTAGAAACGAAATCTTTAACATTTGGAAAAACCAAGAGATAAAGAATAACTCCGATCGTTTGTTAAATTCGACTGCAACATTATTACCTTTTTCATTGTCTCAAGAGAAAGCTCTATTAAATATGCTATCGTAAATTTTCTCTAACGCTTCGCGACACGGTCGCAACTGAGTATTACGCGATAACGATGGAATAATTTTTAGACTGATTTTCCATGTGTTATTGTCAATGAAAACCAGGCTATTACAATCTATCGACCAAAGGCGGATGGGGGAGAGGAAGGGGAATATCAACAAAATCTGTTTTGAGGTCTTAAAAGACCGTTAAGACGATTTTCAGCCATGTCAGATATTTATTTTTATTTTTATTATTTTTTTTTCCTCCGAACATTAAAATTATTTACTCCACTCGATACTGGCCAAAATCGCTCCAATTCAGTCAATTGGCTCAGTTTGGCGGTGGATTCGGTATATATGAGTGTGGATGAACTTGGGTCAAAATTCAGTTATTCCCCAATTTGGGGGGAGGGGGTGCTGAGAGATCAAAAACGCAAAAATTGCTCTTTTTTAAGCCAATGGGCAGAAAATCAAAAGTTGTATAACATATCCAAAAATCAATCTCCTAAGTCAATTAAGAGGAGAAGAATGGAGGTTTTCCCTATTTTTGACCTTGAAAAAGGGCTGTTGCTCTCCTATCTCCCCACCAAATTGAGGTAGGAAGTTGAACTTGAATATGTACGTGTAGTTAGAGCCTTAGATGTGCCTTTTGGGGGTTCCAACTTTTTTGCTCCATAGTGCCCCGTCATAGCCCCAAAAAAAGTGGTTTTTTGATTAATTTTTCTCATTTTTTAAGTTTTTTGAGTTTGTTCCCCGCATAACTCCCTTCCAATTTGAGATAGGAAGTTGAAATTAAGTATTCATGTTTAGTAGAGTTCTCGATGTGCCTTTTGGCGGTTTCGACGTTTTAGCTTCACGGAGCCCTTTCTACGCTGAATAGTGATTAGGAAAAAAATCATCACGAAGTGAAGTTAAGAGATACTTTTTTTCAATCTTCATAAATATAATAATTAAGAAAATCAGGGTAAAAAATCCTAAATTTATTTTTATATTAATTTTTTAATGTGAATTTTTCTGGTCCTTTATTGTATCTAGTCAATCTAATTTGTGTTGAACGATAATGAAAAGTCAATGAATATGTAAAATCTGCCGGAAACTTTACTCCGCTACACCTTCCAAATCTCGATGACATCAAAAACATCCTCCAACATATTCAACAATATAACTGGCAAAATTTATGAAATTCCAAAACAAATAATAAGCTTTTATTTTACAAAAAAAAACGCCCTCCCGTGGAAAAAACTTTCACTCCTAAATCGTTCAGAAGAAATAATCACTACACGCCTTAGAATCGGTCAGCCCATCTCAACCCAACACCTTCTCTTTCTTTGCTCTTCTTTAAAACATGAAAGACAAAACCTAAACATCTCTGACCCCCCTCCCTCCTCCCACAATCCCAAATTAATTAGTTGAAATGAAAAAAATCCTCCTCCTAATCAGTAGACTCAACCTGAGTCACCAAATTTAAGTTCCCACCTTCTCAACCTACTCAACACTGGTCGTAAAAATCTTGAAATTATACACGCCTCGTATAGTAAAAATTAAAAAAAAATATTAACACTTTTTGAAGTCGTCATTACGTTTGTGTATCAATTTAAGGATGAACGTGGCCATCAATTTTTATGCGAAATTATCCCAATGATATGTGAATGGAATCCCACGTTACAGAACACATTAGATCCTGATGTAATACAACTTTTATCAGCTCGAATGCATCTATCACAAATTTTACAATTTAATCGTTTCAAGATTAAGTTGAAAGTTCGCTAAAATGAATTCGAACGAATATTGACATAAAAATGTACAACAATGAAAATATTTCACAGATTAATCCCTCTACAGAGAGCTTAGTTCTGTGGAATTTTCGTTCTTTTTTTTTATGAATTTCGCGTAACGAATGCGAAAAGAAGTACCATCGCATTGGTTTTAATTTTATAAAGATACTACGAGTAAACTGTTGAAATACAAGAGTATTTTTTTTGTACGCTCGTTTGTAAATAAAATAAACGTTGGTAATACTCTTCAAACACACGAGTTGAACTTTTCCCAACGAGAAGTTTCGTTTTCACTCTCAAGTCTGTAAATAGGAGATTAAACTTTCCGCTAAATGTTGCTGACATATTTGCGATCTACTTTCAACTTTCCATGTTAACATGTTATGTGAAATATTCTAATCGGCTGTAACGTTCTATTAGGTTTAAGCGGTAAATTACACCTCTCGTTGGTATTGTATTCTATTTTACATTTATTTCAAAAAATGATCAGAAAATAATTATGTCGCCAAGTTATTGTATATATTTGATGCCGACTTGCGCATATCATAAATTTTTTTTTGAAAAAAACAACAATAACTGTAACCAGTTTTTAACCATAAATCTCAAATATCGAAAATTATTTGTAACCCCAACCGCGAATAAAATCCTGAGTATGCATGCAAAACAAGTAACTTATGGAAATTCGAGTTATTTAATTTTTGCACCATAGACCACATTTATATTCTCACTGGTAATCATTTTAAAGGAAGCCCGGACAGCGATCGTATATCAGGGCCCAACACAGCTATTCGGCTACTATTATTATCGAATGGATCAACGATGCTATTTCAGTAGTTTTTGGGTTTTTGCTCAAATAAAAAATTAATACGAATAATTCTAAAATCTAGATTATAAAAAATGTCATTAATTTTTCTAATTCGTATTATCAAGTGTTAACATCTTTACTATTTGTTCTATTGAAATAAATCCGTTTTTCAAATAAAAAGTCGCGAAGAATTCAGCAACAGTTTTGCATCAAAAATTCTTTTAAAACATGTAATTATTGGTTCTAAGTATTTATTTACTAAGTTTCAACTCGGAACAAACAAGTGTAGATAAAACCAATCCTGTGATTTCCAACAGAGGAAAAATTACGCGATTATAAATTCTCTTTGTTCGGCGTCCTTTTCGTTGTTGAATATTGCAAACGAATGAAAATTTAATCATTCGATTTGTACAGTCTGAAGTTCTCTGCAAAACAGGTGTTTTCATCTGTTGCGTTAATTCAAAGCCAAAGGCACTATAACCATTTAAAAATTTATATTTTTCGCAGGGAGATAGGATGGTTTCTAACCAATCTATTGCCATAATTTCTTCTGTAGTGTTGAGTAATGGCATAAGGTGAGATTTTGTGAATCAACGAAATTTAGATTCAAAAATGAATTTCAAGCGAACGAATGATTCATATTTAACATGATGCTGTTGGCCTTTTGCTGACCAATCTATTATTACTATTATATTATATTGGATTTTTGAGAAGAGGGCAATCGGTGGAATTTCAATTCATCACCTGATAAATTTACAACATTAAAAATTGAAAAATTATTCTAGTGATCGAATGTTTCGATTAAATTACAAAAGATCACTATTCCATTAATAAATTAATTTTTCTATTCAAAATTCAATGCGAAATTATATTTTTAGGACTGTATTTATGATGCGTTTGCTTCAAGTACATGTAATATCGTTGATAATGGCGAAAATTTTAATTTTATGATTGTTGCAAGTGAGTGTAAATAGCACCCATAGGCGAAGATAGCCCATTCATTTTATTCAAATTTACGAAATGTAATTTTTTTTCTCAATCCTCAACTGCTAATAGGCTACGGCTTGAAATAAAATCGAACAAATACTTGACTGAAAATTCAAAATTCACGCCAAATTATCGTGTAAAGTGAGTTTTGATCAGCACCCAACTTGTATCTGTTGTTTTGGGTTTTCAATTTTTTGAAAATTCACCCAGCAGATGAACAACTAAGTATGCATTAATAAACGCAGGTTATGGAAAATTGGGGCACGAGAGGTGAAGGGGTCGGGATGAAGAATGATTCTTGTGTTTGAAAATATTTCCAGAGACCCCAGCAATGTTCCATGATTAAATTTTTAATCTGCAGACTCAGTCGAATCGCTTATTTTAAACGTTGGTATGGGGAGGAGGGGAAATTTTTTAATTTTATCCGAGGTTTGAGGTACTAATGTAGAAAATCGTGAATGTACACACATTAGGTCGATTGATGAGCCATTACTATGGAAATTTTTTATTTTTGGTGAAATGTGTATACGAGATTTAGTACAAATATTTGATATTAAAACTAGACAGAAGATAATCGAAGAAGTTGAAAAATTTGGAAAAATAAACGAAAGTTTCGATGAAGCTGAACGAATTTTTTTCTAGTGAGAAGTATCCTTTTAATGAGAAAGCAAACGAATATTAAGGGGAAAATTTGATAAGGGGCCAGAGAAAAAAGTGATGGAAGTTGAATTTTGAAACAGCCAGCATACTTCTGAAGACCTCAGATGAAAATATCCCATCAGAATGAAAAAATATGTTCTTTTGATTTTTTTTTTTGGTAATGTTCTTGCACTACTTCAGATGAGCAAAACCTTATATCTAAGAAAGATAGAGGGGTGAGGCTACCGCCATTAAAAAGTTTGATCTTTTTTCATTCAAAAACATCTTTAATAACGCTAGGTTATGAGGACAAATTGTTGATATTTTTGAAAAAAAAAAAAAAACAGGAAAAATGCAAATTTTCAAATTTTTGGACAGTTTTTTTTTGATTATTTCGATTGTTACGCGCCCAACCAATGACATATCTAGAAAAATGACCACATCATTGTATTTCACTCAAAATTCTCTCTGTTCTGGTTCAAATTTCAGTATTCTATCTCCAATGATTCTTCCGAAAAATAAATTTGAATGCGTGGAATAAATTTCACGAAAAAAAAATTTTCAAATGAATATATCACAGCCCCTTCAATTCGGAGGTCAGGCAAACATACATACATACACTCGGTATGTGCTGCATAGTTACTAGTTGAAGGGGGTCCATATTGAGACGGAAAACCCTGTATGAATTAGTTAAAAACTGGAAATATTAACACAAATTGTACTATTATTACTATTGAAGGTACATCATCAAAGTATTGAACAGTAACTTTTATCTAATAAATAATAATTGTTTTTTTTTTTGTTTGTTTCAGGTGAGTACCTGTATTATTTTTCGTTGGAAATGAAGAAATTTGTAAATAAGTGAGTTGTTGTTTGATTTCTATTCGCACTGGACTTTTGAGACTTATATGACTGACTAAATCATACTTAAGGTAGTCTTTCCTGGTGCATTGTTGACAATTGATTCTTTCGTATCGTATTACATTTCGAATCTGGATAAAAAATATTCGTAAAGTCGAAGAAGGCTTATTTTATTTCTTTTTTCGAAGATTAAAATCACCTACTCGGTCGAACACCGGCGAAAATGGTTTTAATTCAGTCAGTTGACCTACATCGGTGGTATATTAAATATACACACGAGTGAGGGTGGTCTTAAATTGGAATTCAGTTATACCCTAAATCTAGAGAAGGGGCAGAGGGGAGTAAAAATTTATGAAGTTACTTGTTTTTAAACCAGAGTGATAAATTTACAAAACACTTGTGCAATGTATCCAAAAATTAGCCTGCTACGGCTGTTATAAAAAAAAGGTATGGATTTTTCTTATATTTGACCTTGAAAAAAGTTTATTAATAACCTGGGGAAACACTAAAATACGCGTCTCGATAAAACTGATTTTGGCCATTTTTTTTTTTTTTTACCATTTTTACAGTTAGTTCGTCATCTGGGACCATCTCAAAATTTCGTGAATATCATGTAGTTTATTCAAATTTAGAAATTGTACAGTAAAATTGATCGATAAAAGATTAAAAGTTAGATAGGTATATTTATGAAGCTGTAAAAAATTAAATATTAAAAGAAAATTTTTTAATCACGAACTATTAAATTTTTCTCCATCTTTATTCGTTATTAATCTTTTGAAAAATTTTCTATTCAACAAAGCCTTCAAAATGGAGCCTAAATGCAGTTCAAGAGTCCGGTCGAGTTGTGGTCCCATACGTTGAAAAAAATTATAGCCACGTTATAGTGACGCGAAAACATAATCTACGTTAAGTACGGTTATTTCTAGATTATTTTCACGGATGTAAAGTACAAGCCATAAAACTGATTCCCCAAGGTGATATTTTTTATTCAAGCTCAACTAAGCTTATCGGCATTTACCATGCTTAAAACAGGTCTACCCTAAAATCAAAAACAACGTACTCTGTAACGATTTTAAGTATTCCAGTTCCGAGTAACACAACACAGCAGGTAATAGTTACAGCTATGTAGCTAGGTAAGAGGTATATGTACCTACCACTTGTACCATATCTAAACACGAATGATACGTACAGAATGAAATTCCCGAACGAAAAGGTGTTACCGAAAAGTTTCTCTATTGTGGAAGAAAAAAAAATCTCGACTTCGGTTTCGAGCAGAATATACGCGCCGTCGTGTATTTCCCATTTGGTGGGTTCATTTTTCTAGCAAGCTGCGCGATTTTGTCATTTAAGACATTTTCTTTGTTGTTCGCTTCGATTTAAAGTTGTAAACATTCGTCTCTTATCTGTGCCGGTTAATTCGAACGCTAAATCATTTACGCTTTTTAGAAGTCGCAGTCGCCCGTTTCATCGACCCGACTGCATTTTGGTGATATGAGCATTAGCCAACCGCCTCTTTCAACCCGAACTTCTCTGTAAACCAGCACCACCGACGAGCGTGCTTATTATTACACCAGACCCACTTAAATGCTTAAATGTGTAAATTATCCTTTGCACATGTTCGTGTTCTAAATGGAATAATGATGAAATTTAACATTTTTTTTTTTTTTTTGGAAAAGGATTTGGATAGGTAAATATTAAAGGCTATATTTTGCTACATGCGTAGGTTGGTACCTGGCATAAGTTATTATGAAAAATTTTTAAAAAACAGTGAAATATTCACGGACATGTTTTTTTTTCTCTTTTTTCGACGAACAGTTAATTCAACTTCTTCGTTTTTTTTTTCTTCATCGTCTAATTCAAAAAGACTTCGCAGAAAAGTTTAAAATTAAATTTTTCCTAAATGGGAAATTGAGGAATTTAATTAAAAGGTAAAGTTAACCATCTCTCGAGTATATTAAAAGGCGAAAAGAGAACGAAAATTTTAGCTAGAATGATAAGTATGCTGTAAGTAGGTATACGAGTATTGGAGCAAAAAATATGCGATAGTGACCAAGTTTCATAAATATCAAATTTACGAGAAGGCAAATTAAGAAATCGTTTGCTTTATTGTAAAAGTTTGATGTATTTATAGAACTTTGTTATTTGGATATTTTTTCTATGGCTACAGTCGGAAAATTAATTTCGGACCGTTTAGTATGTCTTTCTACAATTTTGATTGTGTAAGATAAATTTCTTGAAAACCATGTTCTAAGAAATAGACGTTTATGTCATTTGCTATTTTTTGCTCGATACGAAAAGAAAACTATTTTAACACGGTATTTTCTTCATCTTACATAAATTCTGTGTTTTTAAGAGAGTAGGTAATGAGTTTACCTACCTACATTTTGAAAAAAAAAATTTTAAACAACCGTAATAATTTGAGCAGTCTCTCGCAAATTTTATCCCTCAAGTAAGGTACCATAATGAATTTTTGTAAAATTACTGGTCTGTTGATTTTTTGGCCAAGACACTCGAGTCTCGAGGCACCTTGTTCAAGCTGCTGTAAAAATTTGAAAAAGTCTTTAATGGCGGATAAATTTACCAGACCAAGTTTGACGCTGTTGGCCGTTTTAGAAATACTTGGCTGTAGTTTTTTTCTTTTTTTAAATCAATTTTCCCTACAGACTATTACGACGCAACGTATATGGTTTGTTTTTTGGCCTAACAAGGAAAGTACACGTTCTATCCAACTCAGATTCTGATAAAGTGGAAAGATTGAGAATAGCATGTTGAGAAACCCTAAAATTCGTATTCTGAGCTGCTAAACTTGAGTTTCCGATTTTTAGCCAATGTTTGAAAAATTTTCCCCTCAGGTAATCAACTTCGGTATAATTTTAAAATAAATTTTTAAAAATTTGAAAAAAAGTCGAAAAATGCATTTCTTAATTATAGTGGAAGATCTCGATCTGCCATTTTCGAATATTACCATCTACTTCAAGTTTTTATCGAGTCAACGTGTGAAAAACAACAAAAATAAAAAGATGAGAATGAATACTTGAAAGTGATTGTGTTACTGATCAGTTCTCAACCTTTTTAAGGGCCAGGAAAGGTGATAAACCTCCACTTTTCTGACGTCACTGTCACTGTTCTAGAAAGAAACAACTTTCTGTACCGTTTACTATTTCCATTCGTTTTCAAAATCTGAAATCTTTTCAGGCTTTTAAATTAATTTAGAGGATGTTCAGTGAAGAAGATTGTATATTTGACTTGAAAAATTGAAAAAACCTCCCGCCTTCCTCGAAACTACTCCAGGAGGTTTACTTCCAACGAGGGAGCTACCACAAGTGTTACACGCCAAATGAAAACATTTCTTTACTGGCGTGCAGAGCCTTCAAAATTAGCTTTATAGCCAAAATTTCAGCTCTTTCAAGCTCCATTTTGGAGGTGAGTTATGAAGAGTGAAATACCAAAATATTAACAAATAACATCGCGAAATTAACAAAAGACGAAATAACCCTCGACTTCATACCGCGTTCAAAAGTTAATTTTTCAACCACCTTATATCCACTATATGGGTCACCTAAAGGTGGGATAGTCGCCCAAATCCGCATGTTACACCTGGGAGGTGAATTTTTAGTCATGTAAAATGCATAGTCATTTTATTTTTTTTTGTTAATTTCGCAGTGTTATTTGTCAATTTTTTTGTATTCCACACCCATAACTTACCACTAATGAAACTTAGGAGCTGAAATTTTGAATTTTTTTTTCATTTGGCCTGTAACACTTGGGGTAGCTCCCTTGCAAGTACAGTACTGAATAGGGCTTCTTCCCTACCTCATATTCATCTATTGAATTCCATCAAGTTCCTTTCTCATTTCACGATTCACGCTCGGAGCTGTTCCTTGTTATGTCGTTTAATGCAGAAGGTTACTTTACATGTTAATAAAATTGCATACTCAGTTTGCCGTAAATAGAGCTAACTTCTTTCGAATCATTAATGGTGTGCATATGAATACTGATTGTGGCTATTATTTTCTTCTAAACTGAAACAATACAATAATTTGCACCTTGTTGGAGCCCTCTTGGTGAATTTTTTTAGCGTACGTACAGGGTGTCCAAAAAATTACAAAATGTATTTTTTTGTCAGAAAAATAAAATATAAAGGGTATATTTTAATTTGGTTTCCTAATAGTACTCACTAGAGTAAATTTTTTGTATTTTGCATTTTTAAAATTGGTTTAGCAAGTGTCAGTAAATTACCAACCCCCCCCCCCCTCAAAAGTCATGAAAAAATGTTTCAAATATAAGTTGTAGATCGTAAAACATAGATGATTTTTTTTCTGTAATGAAGAATTATTAAACTTTCTCCAATTTGATTTTTGTTACTTGTGATCAGTTTCGTCCAATAATAGAATTTTAATAACTTGTCTTCGCCATTCAACGAAACTTCAACAGATGTACAGAATCAAATTTTGAACCACTAAAGCTGATTGAGGTTTCAAAATTCAAAATTGGTACCACGTATAAAGAAAATTGAATTTTTGATAATTATTTTTCATAGTGTTCGTTTTTACGTTGATTTTTTGTTATATTTTCTCGTTCACAAGTGAACTACAGTTTCTCAACGAACTGTATTTTTAGCCTAATTTTCTACGCCATATTGTTAATGAAAACCAGGCGATTACAATCTATCTACCTATGGCGGATCAGGGCCCAGGGGAGAATATCAATTAAATCCGATTTGGGGTACTAGAAAATCATTAATATTGCAATAGAAATAACAATATACCCAGACGAAATGTATATAAAGTCCTTAAAAATACTGTTGCTCCATATCGCCGTTTTAAATGCTTTTTGTGATGCCTTGACCTCCCCCAAAGTGAGTTTGTTGTAAAATTATGAGCGACATATCAAAAAGCATTAAAATTTTATGCAAATTACAAAATATTCTACTTAAAATATCGGCTCAAAGTTTGAAAACTGTTATTTTTCGAACAGACAGACAGACCAATTGAGAATGGTGAATTGACCATTGGCTGGGATTTTCAAACTATGCAGGGCAAGTTGACCGGTAGTTCGAACAGTAAGTGGTACCCCCTTTTTGGCCTTGAAAAAAGGTTGTTCCTTCCCTATCTCCCCGCCAAAATGAGCTAAAAAGTTGAAATTTGCTTGTGCGTTCAGTAAGGGCCCTACATGTTCTTTTTTGGGTTTCAACTTTTTAGCACCATTGCACCCCCTCACAGGGTTTTTTGGTCAGGTTTTCATACTTTGTGAGTTGTTTGAGTTGGTTCCTCGCATAGCTCTCCTCTAAATAGAGCTAGGAAGCTGAAATTTGCTATGTACATTTAGTTGGGGTTCTAGATGTGCCCTTTGAGGGTCTCGACTTTTCAGCACCATTTTATTCCTCCACAGCCTTAAACATGTGATTTTTTGGTTATTTTTTCTTATATTTTGAGTTCGCTCCTCGCATAATTCTCCTCCAAATTGTGCTGGAAAGCTAAAATTTGGTATGTACATTCAGTAAGGACGGTAGATGTGCCTTTTGGGGGAGGGGGGTTTGATTTTTCAGCCCTATTGAACCCTTCCTATCCTCAATTCTCATGATTGTAATATATCACGAAAATCAGGTTGAAAAAGCAACGCTTTGCGATGCTTTTTTTTGGCAATAGATATTTATGTATTCGCAATCCAAAGTTGTATATTATATCCGAAAATCAGCCTCATAAATGAACTAGAAAGGGAAATGCGAGGGTTTTTCCTCTTTTAGACGTTAAAAAAAATCGATTCCTCTCCTACTTCCTCTCAAAGTTCAGCTAAGAAGTTGAAATTCGGTATGTAAATTTCGTAAGGATTCTAGAAGTGCATTTTAAGGGTATCAGAAATTCATTGCAATTTCTACCTATACCCTTACCACTGCAGTCCAAGAAAATTCATCCCAGAGCGTATCTTTTTTATTCCATGAACGAACAGTTCGCATTTCTCCTTTACTTTACGAAAATCAAGGTCAATTTTTCCATGTTTTGTTTTTTTTTTTTTTTTCATTATTAACGGCTTTTCCAGCCGTTTTGATTGTAAAAACTGTATTTTCATCATTTAGGCTGATTAATAAGACAAAAGTCGTAATGGGACTGAATCAAAATTTAGAAAATATAGAACAGAAAAGGATAAAAATCATTTAAAGAAGTCAAAATTATCATCTACGGTGTTGGTGAAATTCCATAAAAATTTTTTCCTCTTCGCAAATGCAGACAAATTTTTCATAAAAAAATGAAAAACAAAAGTTGAATTGCTGTTTGTATCTTTTATGCAGCGTAAAAAAGTAAAGACTATCGATGAAATGTAAATATTTGAAACATGGTAAAAAAAAATAAAAAAATAAAAACATGTAAATCCCCATAGCTTTATTCATGTACCCAAACTTTTGCGGTTATGTTTTACTCGTGGATAAATTCTTTGCCCACGTATAAACCACGGTGTTAAAGTTAAAACCGAGCTGGACCATTAATGTATCAAAAATATATCATTTTTGTTTGAAAAACCTAAAGTACATAAAATGAAGAAAAACATTGTATCCTCTCGGTGAATGGTAATTTTTACATGATATGTTTTTCAAGTGATATCTATAAAGACGTGTATGAATGATGAGATGGTAAATAAATCTGCATTTAGACACGTGTGTGTGTTGCCTATACATTTATAAACACAGTATCTAGATTTGAATCTGTATGACAAAATGTTTAGTATACGAAGAAAGGTAGTTATGTATTGGTGAAAAGCGCAGTTAGAATGCTTTTCGTCGTTTCAGCGTATCTTTATCTGTATCTCGCGTGGAAAGTTTCTACTAAATTAATTTGTTTTTTCGTTATCTAACAATTTTGGAGATACGTGATGAGGAATGATAAACCTATCAAAACGTTAGTTGTTTTTAGTATATGTAGGTTTTAACCTTTTCGAAAGTATATTTTGTATAGAACGACGAAACCATCTAAGTAGATATATCATGATAACAAGGTTCTTCCCAGTCGTAAATTCGCCTTTGGCTAAATACCGCAATTCGCGCCAAAACTAAACTAAAGCGAAAAAAAAACACACCAAAAAGAATAGAATGAATTGTACATAAAATTTTTCGTATCCGATTCGTTTCCTGGGCTATCGGTTACTATACGTCGTATTAGGTATATATATACTGCGCTATTTGAAATTATTTTTCGTTGCTGCGCTGGCAATTCTCAGTGTGATATATTTGATTTAGCGTGGGATTTCTCCGGTATTTAATTTACTATCGAATTTCAATTTAGAAAAGGCAGTTAGTCAGTGAAATTAATTCTCTCGAGAGTAAGAAAATTTTATTTTCAACTGAGAATGATGTAAGAAAGTTTGCCTTCTTATTCAAAGCACAGGTGGTGTTAAACTTGCTAAGTGCAAATGTTTAATATGTTAATGCAGTAGGCCTTTTTAGTTCATTTTACCTTAGACGAATACTTAATGTCGATATAGGTGTACCTATAGTTAGTTTCTTATACATAGCTGTACCTATTTATTAACAAAGTCTTACGTTTTTCGTGTACCTGTACCTACTAAAAATATCAACGAGATTATCTATAAAAATTCTTACCTAGTTTCGTGCAGCAGGTACCTTTGTAGGTATGCGTATAACTATTTTCTATTTATCAGAGTTTCCGATTTATTTCTTTCTCGTTTTCTCTCTTTTTTTTTTTTTTTCTAGTACAAAAAAACTTCATTGAAAAAGCTAACGTAGTTTGTCTTATCGTTTATGCACAGCACATTTGTTTTGTATTTCCGTTACTTTTTTTTTTTTTTTTTTGGCATTCACGCCAACGTTATTTAATCATTTGCACGAAACAAGCTTGGAAATTTCATTACTCTTGAGTTGCCAGATTATCGAAATTTTTACATTATTCTCTAGGGATACTTTAACAACACGTTTTGTGATTATTATATATACAACGCATACGTATGCGATAGGCAGGAGGTACGTATCGACTATGCACCACGTAATACATCTATATTGATGCTTTCAAAGGTGCGGTTTCTAAATGTGATACGAAATGTACGATCGATCTTGTGACGTGATGAATATTTACACAATTTACATGTTGTGCTTGAGCTAACGACCGGGTATAAATTTTCGGTTAGTTTTCATAATGACTTAGTTTCCTGCTTTGTGTAGTTTACATCTAATGCTCGAATTTCCCCTTTGACCGTATTATTATTTTCACTGATACTTAGTCGTGCTAAAGACAGCAGGCGAAAAATACACGGGATGAGGTGGTTTTGAGTGAAATGAAATATGAATTAAACGACTACTAAACAGGTCAAATACTCATACGAGCGGTTATCTCTGAAATTGTTTAATATGGCGATGAATTTTGACTGCAGGTCTTTGCAGAATAAGACCAATTTTGCGTACTTTAGATCTGTCAGAAATACGAAACCGTTTACAATCTGTTATCACGGGGGGCTTCCTTTATCCAAATATCGTCAATCCATAAAGTTTACTTTTAATATGGAACATCAAAATCGATCCAAAACACAAATTTTTTGTATGAATTTAAAAATTTTATCGAATGAGAGAAAAATCTCTTGCAAAATTTTTAGTCCTCTAACAACCATCCTGTTCCAGACTTACTGCGAATAATGTGGTCAAAATTCAAAATTTGCTCAATAATATCCCGCAATGTGTCTACATTTTCAATTTTTCCACATTCTGCGAAAACCATTGAGTCCTTTTCTAAAAAATTCAGTAGAAAGTTGAAAATCGTAAATTTACACCGAGTACAGTTTTCTTTCTTGGCTGATTGAATTGTAATTTTTTTTAATTTTAAGGAGGAATTCCGGTTCAGAAAAAAGAAGTATAGCTTCGTGATATCTCTTAAGAGTGATTTTCGTGAAGTATTATAATGACAAGAAGAAAAAAAAACAGAAAAAACGACCAAGAAACAGAATTTTGAGGCTATAAAGAGGGTGTAATGGAGGCTAAAAAGTCGAGACCCCCAAAAGGCGCATCTAGGGTACCGACTAAATGTACATACCTCATTTCAAACTCCTAGCTCAATTTGGAGGGGAGTTATGCGAGGAACAAACTCAAAAAACGAGAAAAACCTACCAAAAAAACACATATTTGAGGCTGTGAGGGGGGTGTAATGGGGCTGAAAAGTAGGAAATCCCAAAAGGCACGTCTAGATTTTTTACTAAATGTACATACCAAATTTCAGCTTCCTAGCTCATTTTGGTAGGGAGATAGGAGAGAAACAGCCCTTTTCAAGGTTAAAAGGGGGGGGGAATCTTCATATCTCCCCTCCTAATTGACTTGGGAACTTGATTTTTGAGCATGTTATACAACTTTTGATTTTCTATAAATTGGCTTAAAAAAGGGCAATTTTTACATTTTTGACCCTTCAGCACTCCCTCCCCCAAAAATGGTGCAAAATTGAATTTTAACTCAAGGTCATCTCCACTTTTATATATATATAATCCGCCGTCAAACTGAGTTGATTGACCGAATAAAAACGATTTTGGTCTGTATCGAGCAGAGTAAATTATTTTAATGTTCGTGGAAAAAATAAAAAAATAAAAACAAATTAATAAACATCTGACGTGGCCAAAAAATTTCTCAATGGTCTTTTAGGACCCCAACACGGATTTTGTTGGTATCTCTCCCCTCCTCCAACCTCCATTGGTCCATTCCCTTTAATAGCCTGGTTTTCATTGACAATATACCATAGAATATTAAGCTAAAAACAATTTCAGATTCTTACTCAGCGAGTTAAATTACCCTCATCAAGACAGTAGATACCGAAGTGGGCCGAATTTTCTTTTTTTTGGAGACCAGCAAAATCATCCCAAAGTGATGTGGTAAAAATGCCAGCTCACCTACTGAACTTTTTAAACTTATAGTTTGAAAATTTATAAACATTTTTAAAGAATTGAATAAAAAATTTTTGGAAAGTTTTTTTGAAAAAAAATATAATTATTATGTATATGTGAACTCAAAATGATCATCGTTGGAAAGTTTTCAGTTTTAAAAAAAGAATGTCCTTGCATTTTTTCACCGATTTTTTGAAAAACTACGAAAGAAAATTTTTTTGATAAACGCCCTCCTCAAATGGGTCTTAGACGTAAATTTTAGATTATTAAGCAAAAAATTACAATTTTAACAGCCATAAATGATTTTTCAGGGATGCTTAAAAAAATTATTTTTTCGGGGTTTTTCTAGAATTTTTTCACACGATTAAAAATTTTTTTCAATAAATTCTTCATAAAATAGACGAAGTACACTTACCATCCTCCATTTAAGATCCCTTTTCCCCACTTCTAGCGTTTTTGGTGGTTATGAAATAGTGTTTCAGCATACAAAAATACTGTATAAATGGTTCAAAAAAGGATAGAGGAGGAAATTAAAAATTGCCTTTGAGAGTTTAAAATGAACAATATGTGTCCTTCGTGAGGAAATTTTTTTTCGAAAAGGGTTTTCCAATGTGCTGTTTTATGATCTTGAAACTATTATGGTCTAAGACAATTTTGAAGCTTTGTAATTTGACATCGATGTCCAAAATTTATCCGGATTTCGAATCTCCTCTTTAGAAGCCCATTTTGAATCCAAAGCTAAATGTAGCAACCAGAATGCCAAGTTGGTAACACTACTCCGGCCCCACCCTCTTGCGTCCAAAGTGCAAATTAGTAGCAGATTCGTAGTCTGCGTCCTCGAACACATACATTTCGTTATATCACGAGCCAGAATCTGGAAAAATTTCGGTTCCACCGCCTCCCCTCCCCCTCTATTACACGCTTTTTCAAAATTTCAATTAGATAGAAAAATTCAGTGAGCAAGGTACCCAACCACACGGCTTGGAATTACGTTTTAACTCATTACGTGACTTTTTTTAATGCAAAAACCCAAATAAATGGGATTTTTTGATTTTTAATCCATTTTTGAGCAACGTCTGATAGCCTTTTGGCAGCACTTTAGGCCCGGTGAATTGGTATTTTCGGACTTAGCGTGAAAAATGCTATAAAATGGCACTAATTTCGGCCATCAACTTTTTCAGGTGAAAGTTCATGAAAGTATTGAACTTTCACTGTGCTAGAAAACAGTAGGTACAGATTGGCAAATTGGTGGTTTTGAATACATAACGCAACTTTTGCAACCGGTCTCAAACTTCAACCCTCTCGGTACATTTTTTGTTTGGCTAGGCTCTTGGACTAAATTCCATTTTTGGAAGAATTGTTCGAAAAAACTGTTGAGAAAATTAAGTTGGTGAGCTGAAATTTTTACCATATCGTTTTTAGGTAATTTCGCAACTGTTGTGATTTTCGCCGTTTGCATATTTCCGGAAAGAAAAAAATTGGCGCATCCTGTCTACGCACGATATTGCCAGTCATTTTTATCAACTTTTTACCTCATAAATCACAAGTAAAAGGTTGTCTAGTATGAAACAAAACTATTTATTTTCAAATATTCTACGAATAGTCGCAAAAATTGAAATTTTAGGTATTTTTTAATTCTACATTAAAAATCTTTCTTCACAAGGACCGCAAGTAAATTTGCAAAGATATGTTCGTTTTGGACGAGTTTGAATTGTTCGAAATATAGCAAAATGATATTGGAACTAAACTAGGATTTCAACCATCGAAATGGGTGAATTTCGATAACTTAAGTTGGATAAATCGCTCATACATACCTACACATAGGTTTGAGTATACGTTTCACTAGTTGGTAGTTGGTTCTGGTAGTCATCAAACTAAAACATCCATTAAATTCTTAGGTTCGGGAAAAAAAAACACGCCTCTTTTTCCTCTTTGACTATTCCATCGATGAATGAAAACATTTACTAAAAGATTACGATTGAAATAAAATATATATGTATATATATATATTATTCCAATATGGTCGAACAGAGTATAAGTAAATAGTACCAATGTATACGTAGACGAATCAAATAATACATTTTTTCGTATCGAAGATTTATTTTCAATAAGCATTGTTTGTACAACAATGGAACACCTTTACCGATAATATTCGAATAGAGATAACTATTTTTGCTTCAATATAAACGATCCTATTAGGGTTTTTCGTATATTGGTATAAGAAAAGCCTTTTCAAAAGCCACCAAATTACCAGAATGAACGTGAAGCTTTTACCAAAAACGTATCGTATTGACGAATTTTACATTTTAGAGTAGCGTTTGTGTGGCGGTTTTCAAGTTGTTGCTTAAATTAATATTCGAAGGGTTGAAACCAACGAACGAAAAATACCAACATCAATTTAATTAAAATCCGTTTCTGTACGATAACCGAAAATTCGATGCTTTGCCGGATAAAATGAATCGCAAAGTTTTTGGTCAAACATTCTACGTGTAAGTGTAGCTGGTATAACAGGTGTTTACAAACGATTATATTTTCATCCTCGTTTGTAATTAGTTTTATACATGTACGAACGTTAAAACTTGGTCCTTTATTTATTTTATTTTTTTCTTTTATATTCGTCGTGTGGTTGGTGCGAAAATCTCGTAATTTTTCAGCACCCATTGCTAATTAATGAAATGAAATATGAGCTAGAATGTGTATCTGTGTGTACGAATGATTACGAACATAATGCGTACGTATTTGGTGTGAGTAAATTTAACGCCGATAACGATGATACTGTTCGAATGTACAAAGAGAGAGGAAAATAAGAAACGCTACAAAAAGATCGTACACACGATTCTAGGTCAGTGAACCACTTTAAGAAAATTAAGCGCTTAATTTTGTGACCAAAAACGTACTGTAAGGGTCTGGACACATTATAGTAATTTCTTTCGCAAATTACCGGCGTGAAGGAAAGCTCGGAATTAATTCGGTCGTAGAGGCGAAAATCTATCATTGTCATTTTGGAAAATGTTACCAACCGCTTTTATCGTTACTTTTCCATTTGTCGAAAAGGCACGAGAGATATTAGGGCGAATAGATCTTGCTTTCTGCGAGCGTGTTAAAATGTATGTACTATGTAGGAAGTTGGTATCTTGTTCGTATACATATATACATATATACTATGCACGAGTACTGTATAGCCTAACTTACAGAAGGGTACGCAGTTTTGTAAATTTTAACACACTGCAGACTTCTGGTACGTACAGTGTATATATCTATAGACAAAAAGCAACGAACGAAACGAGCAGTTTATTGTTTGTTGCCGGTGTATTGTTGACTTTGCAAACAGTTGATTGAACACCGTTTGAACGCTCGTTTGACGGAAATCGAATCGTCGAAATGCCTTACGCGTTTTACGTGCTACGTTCGGATTATTTTTAAATTTTCGATTAACTATTTCGTCGGCGATTTTTATACTCGTATACATGCTTCGGTGCGTGTTTTCTTTCCTACTAGTACCTATACCTACATAAATGTACAGTATATAGATATACGAACGAATCGAATCGTTTTTTTGACGTTTGAAAATTCACTAACTTATACGCCATTATTACTCAACTCCTCTCCCCCCTCTCTATGTATTATAGGACTTATCCGTAGTATATTATACTTAGTCAAGTTGAATTCTCATTTAAACAATGAAAAATATGTCTAATTGACATTTTTCGTCTTAATTGATCAGCATTGGTATTCAAGTAAGGTAACTTCCCAATAGTTGATAACTTGCCAGTAGATGATAATTTTGTCTTTGGAGCTGATTTGTGAGACAATCATGAGATCGATCAAAAACATCAATGGTATTTTTGGAAAGACCATTCAATTTACAATAGAATACTGGCATTGTTTAGTTTGACCATAAATTGATAATTTTTAGTCTGATTTTCTATGTCATATTGTCAATGAAGGATGAGGTGGGGATATCAACGAAATCCGTTGTGGGGTCCTAGAAGACAATTAAGACGATTTTTATCCATGTCAGATAATTATTTTTATTTTTTTATTCCACCCCCCCCCCCAACATTAAAATTATTTACTCCGTTCGATAGCTACCAAAATCGCTCCAAATAGGTCAATCGGCTCAGTTTGACGACAGATTACATATATATGAGTGGGGATGAACTTGGGTTAAAATTCAGCTATATCCCAATTTGAGGAAGCGGGTCCTGATATGTCAAAAACTAAAAAATTAACCCTTTTTAAAGCAATTGATAGAAAATTAATAGTTGTATAACATATCCAAAAATCAATCTCCTAAGTCAATTAGAAAGGGAGATATGGAGGGTTTCCCTCTTTTTGACCGTGAAAAAGGAATGTTCCTCCCCTATCTCCCCTCCAAATTGACCTTGAAAGTTGAAATTTGGTATGTACATTCAGTAAGACCTCTAGATGTGCATTTTATGGTCTCGACTTTTCGGTTTCATTGCACCGCCTCACAGCCCTGGAAATGTGGTTTTTTGGTAAGGTTTTCTCATTTTTTGAGTTTGTTCCTCGCATAACTCCCCTCCAAACTGAGCTAGGTATTTGAAATTAGATACACACATTTAGTGGGGGTTCTAGATATGTATTTTGGCAGTCTCGACTTTTCAGGCCCACTTCAACCCGTCACAGCCCCAAATATGTGTTTTTTTGGTCGTTTTTTTCATATTTTTTGAATTTATTCCTCACCCCACTGCCCTCCAAATGGAGTCAAGAACTTGAAATCATAAACAGCAAAAATCCAACTTGACCTATATCCAAAAATTCACGTTTTCAAGGCAGCAAGGCGATGCGTTTCGGCTGAACACTTGAAATACCCATAATGCTAGCTAGTGCATCCACAAAATGCTCATGCTGAATTTCAGCTCTCTATTTCTATTTTGTGAGGAAAAATGCGTGGTACAAGCTAGAAAAACCACAAAACCGAATCACACATCGGCCAACCCAATAAGGGTAGGCTAGAAAGCTATAGCTCTCTCCAGAAATTTTTCAAATAATAATTATATGGAGCTAAGGAATGCGCAAAAATGCCTTTTTTGAACCGTTCCCTTTTGATATTTCCCGAAAATTTTGCCTCGTATGTGTGTTTCATGAACTTGAAAAATAAGAAAACACTTCCAAAAGAAACAACCTCATTTGCAGAGCTGTAAGAGGCTCAATTAGTCTAATAAGTCAAAATACTTAAACGACACATTTGTGACTCTATATACCAAATTTCAATTTCCTACTTAAAATTGGGAGACAGATATGAGAGAAACAGCCCTTTTTCAAGGTCAAAAAGGAGGAAAACCATCATATCTCCACTTTTAATTGGCTTACGATGTTGATTTTTGGATACGTTATACAACTGTAGATTACCTATTGACTAGCTTAAAAAGGAACAATTTTTTTTTGATTTTAGACCCTCAGCACCCCCCTCTCAAATTTGGACATAACTGAATTTAGACCCGAGGTCAACCTCACTCTCGAATATCAAATCCACCGTCAGTTTAAGCCTATTTCTCAAATTTGATTGATTTTGATGGGTATCAAGCCAAGAAAATGATTTAAATGTATGAAAATAAATGTAATGATAGTAATGGTCTTTTAGGACCCTAAAAAGAATTTTCCCGATATTTAGCCCGGGTTTCATTGACAATGCAACATAGAAAATCAGGCTGAAAATTGTTTTTCAAATTAATTAATATAAAAAATGAAAAATTGTACTACATGCTTATTCAAGTACATAAAATCCTTGAGATGTGCCTTTTTATAATTTTTGACCTTGAGACAATTTGTCTCGTAGATTTAGTAGATGTCCTGATGAATGTACAATCTGAGGGTTTAAACCTTTCGCTACTTAACTTTCCATTCATTTAGTATGTGTAAAATTTTAAACAACTCCGCCATTTAAAACAGGAAAGCTGGAAGTTCTAAATTCTCTCGTTCTCCTTGAAAAGAAATCCCTGGGATTACAAGGTTTGGAAAATTCTCATCAAATTTGAAAGTCCCTGCAGTAAAAACTTTTAAACTCGTACAAAATAATATGAATATGACCTATTTTACAGGAAGTTTTTGGTTTAAAATATGATGTACCTAAAAATATACATTTGTAATACCTATTGAAACTTACATTATACAAAGTGAATAATGGGTCCGATATCAAATAACTTTACCTATAAGTACCTACCCTTGTAAATTTTAAAATCCCCTCTGCTTTACCAACATTTGTACTAGGTAGAAGGTGTTGAACTATTGCTAACATTGCTTATTTGTAGAAAAATATCTCTGACTTTTCATTGAGATATAGAATGAAATTGAAATTTGTTGGTCTACCGTTTACCTAAAATAAGTATTTAAAATGAAAAAGAAATTTAAAAGAAGAAGAATAAATTCAGTTTTTTTTTTTTGTTTTTTACTTTTTTATTATACTGGGCGTGTATAATTGCCAGGATTGTTACGCCCAGTGTCGATTAATTAATAAAAAATAGCCACTTCTTCGGGCCAAAACTGAAGAATTTCTTCAATCTGCAATGATTCTTGAATTATTATAACTTAAACAGTATACATTCCAGGAAAACTCTGTTCAAATTTAATATCGAGTTGGTGGGGAAAAAATTTAAATTTCATCGTATCATGAAATATAGAATTCAATTGAAATTTATTCACAAACATTTTGTTCGTACCTGATGAATATGATTAAATACAACTCAGGTATTACAAAAGAATACCGAACAATCTTAGGTTCACAATATGACCAAGTATTGTATATTGGGTGTTCCGCATTTATCTCGCCATCCTTATACTATGGACTGGTCAACTCATGAGACATGCATGTATAATGGTTAATATACCCAAAAAATTGTGGGGGCTGAAATATTTCATTTTTAAAATTTAACTACTTACTTTGGTGGGAAAAAATGATGATAAACATTCGCTGTTTGCTCTAAAACATATTGTATACTTCGAGTATATGTGGTATAAGTATCAAGTGTAACGATAATCATAAGCATGAAAAACTACATTCAAAAATTTTCAATTTTTTCAGTTTTTAGCCCGATTTTCTGTGTCATATTATCCATGAAAATCAGGCTATTACAGTCTATCGACCAACGGCGGATTAGAGGTGGATTATCAAAAAAATCTGTTTTGGGGTGCTAGAAGACCATGATGTGTCTATTGGGGGACTCGACTTCTCAGCCCCATTGCAGCACCCCCCTCTAAATTGGGCTACGTAAATGAAATTAGGTATGTCGCGTCTATAGGGACTCTTGATTTGCCTTTCGAGGGTTTCGACTTTTTATTACCATTGAACCCCACCTACCCGCAAATCAGGCTGAAAAAGCATCGCTTTGCAATGCTTTTTTTTTTGTGGTCAACTTTTGAAACAGATGTTTTAAATGAGTAGTAGTACATCCTTCACTCATAGCTTGAGCAGAAACCCTGACAATGGCTTCCTAATGGAGAAAAAATATATATATTGAATGTTATAAACTAGAAAATTATGGATATTTAAGGAAAAAATTGATGAATTTCAAAATATTATATTTTTTATCTCCATTGTGAAGCAACCTTCGGGATTTGGGCTCAGACTGTACAATGAGGAGTGTAGTGCTACTAATTTTAGAGATTTTTAGTGGGGAGCTCAGTATAGATTTTTCAGAAGTTATGCACAAAGAACTGAAAAAATTGAAAATTCTTAACTAAATATTTTTATAATTATAACATCACAGCTTTCAAACCCCTTCACCTCCTCCACCCCCACCTTTGATTTTAATTCCACATATACTCGAGAGTATATACTGTATTTTAGATCAATTTTTTTCTATAAAATTTCAAAGTGAACGGCAGCGTTGGGGCGAAAATGAAATCTTACAATGACATCTCAGCCCCTTCGATTTTTTGATTATGCTAACCATTACAAGTAGATCTTATGAGTTGCCCTATCGCTGGTATAAGGGAAGGGAGGTTAATACGAAACACTCTGTACATAGTCGGTACGTTTATTGTACAGTATGTACGGATTAAGCACATTTTTGAAAAGCGATTCAATAAGAAGTAATTCCTTTCAATTTCCTGTATTCCATTTCTGTCTGTCTCTTTTTTTTTTTCTTTTTCAATACGTCGCCGTAGGGAGAAAAATATTCGATAAGCGAGCTTCGAAAAAAACATCCAATATGTACCAAACATCGATTAAATATTTGTTTGCGCTAATAAACCACGTACGGGTATTAATAAAATAAATCGAGTAAACATGAAAAATCGGTGGCCGGAAGCAACGATACCGCAAGAAGAAGAAGAAGAAAAAAAAATGACAAAGTAAAAGAAACAATTAACTTTATATATGGGAAAGTATTTACTTAGTATTATACGCGGAAACGAGAAACGTATCGTTCGTACACCGAAGCCTATCTTCGAGGAATCATTTTTCAAACGTTTACACTAAAAAGTGCTTTTAAAGCTTCTTCTTCTATTAGGATAAAGAAAATGATGAATGAGTTCTCGGCGTTTTTCTCCTCGCCCCTGTTCTACGTGTACACGTATGTATACTTTTTAAAGCTGCGAAATCGTATGTTAAAAGGTAAAGTTGCACCGAAGGCGAAGAGAGGAAAACTTCAAACGTGTTCAGATTGAATACACGACGCCGCGTCATGTGTCGGCAAAACAGACGCATGATAAATATTTTCATCGCGATTTTAAAGTGTATATAAGATTAGGTAAAAGTTCACCCATTTCGTGCAGTGTATACTGTACGGGTATACTTCTCGTATACTTGTACACACATACATACGTACACTAACACGTAGACTTGATGGTTTTCACGGTATGAATTTGCAATCCCGCCAAATAAATTTGTGTATTATTTAGTAAGACGCCATTTTACATGGTAAATTCAAATCTTACTGGTTTTTTCTTTCTTTCTTTTCGTTTCGTTTCTTTTCTTTTTCGTCTTCTTTTTGGAGTACATAGCGAAAGAATTGCGTTCAAGGTTGTACGTTGCGAACTTTTCTAGCGAAAGTTTTATGTCGGGTTAGTAATTTATGAGCTTGAAGATGAGCTTACGTTGCTGCCAAATGTTTAGTTACGAAGATTTCGAACGAACGGCGCGGCGGATTTCAAAAACTTGTGTAGGATTTGTTCGCAAAATGTTCCAGTAAAGTTTAATACTCTTGACGATGTACGAATATCTGGTAAATTAATAACGTTATATTGTGTTTCGATATGAAATTCGATTTTACTTCTAGCTTAGGTAATTTTCCTTGTATCCTAAAATAAACTTATTGAAGGTTGTAGCGTGTTTAATCCGTATGCTTATTCGGATGCGGATTAATTTTAACTAATTCGGGTATTTTTACGGATTCTATACCGAAACAAGATGATTTATGTTAAATTCATAATTTTTAATAAGTATCATTATATTAGCTGGACTAGTGGAAAATTTTGCAGAGTTGCATTTTATTTTTTTACCGCTAATTCCTAAATAGACGGACGGGCTTGGAAGATCTGTGTGTATAGGTATAACTTTTGTTCACTAACCTTAAAATAACTCCAATTTCTTTCAATTATTTATCATTTTTAAAAACCATTTTTCCTAGAAATAGAAAAATTCTAGATCATGGATGTGTAATGCAAAAAGTAAAATTTTTTAATTTACTGAATTATTCTAAAAAATTATCGGTGCATAATTTCTAATACTATTCAACATTTCAGATTAAGTAAATTAAACACGAAAAAATATTGACAAACAGATGAAAATTAACGAAAAAGGAATCTAAATTATGAAAAAAATCGTTGGAAATCATCGAAAATTGGATAAAAATTAACAAAAATTAGAGAAAAAAGTAGAAAATTGATGGAATATTTTTAAAAAAATTTTGAAGAATGGTTAAAAACGGACATAAATTGTTAAAAATCATCAAAAATTGGGGAAAAATGACGAAAATAAGTATAAATTGATTAAAACAAGAAAAAGACCGTTAAAAAAACTCGAAAATTGGGTAAAAATTTGACAAAAATACATAAAAAATGTCATAAAAAGATCAATAATCAAGAAAAAATTTTGACAAAAATGTTGAAAATTGACCCAAAATATTAAGCAAAGATCATCAAAAACGGGAAAAAATTGAACAAAAATTGGTGAAAATTGACCTAAATTATATAAGAAACAAAAAGTTGAAAATCATCAAAAATTGTGCTAAAAATTAATTAAAATGAGTAAACTTTGCAAAGAATTGATCATAAATAAAAAAAATGTTAAAAAGTGGGTCCTTTTTCGCATCTTTTCTACTTTTTTTTCTGGATTTTTGATCAATTTTTTGCAAAATTTATTTATTTAAATTATTTTTAACACAATGTTCGATAATTTTTAACAATATTTTTCATCTTTTAGACCATTTTTTACTCATTTGTCTACATCTTTCTTGATTTTTGATCAATTTTTGCATTTTTCAACTGTTTTAATCAAATTTTTATCTTGGATGATTTCTAACGAATTTCTTCATATTGTAGGTAAATTTTCACTAAATTTTCACTAAATTTTTCAAAACTTTTTCTCGATTTGTGATCAATTTTTGCACTTTTTACCCTTTTTTGTCAAATTATAGTGTTTTTTGGATGATTTTTTTTTAAATATTTTTCTTCATAATTTAGGTCAATTTTCATCACTTTTTACCCATTTTTACTCAATTTTTTAACCCATTTTTGATGATTTTTAACGATTTTTTTTGTAATTTAAATCGATTTTTTCCCTTTTTTAAAATTTTTCTTGATTTTTGGTCAATTTTTAGCACTTATTATCCACATTCGACGAATTTGTATCCTATTTTCGATGATTTTCAACAATTTTTTTCCTTTTTCAGGTCAATTTTCATTGATTTTTAACGATTTTTTCAGTGCATTTTGATCAACTTTCCACACTTTTTACTCACATTTCCATGATTTTCAAAAATTTTTTTCATAATGTAGTTGAATTTTCATTCATTTTTCAATCCTATTTCTTGGATTTTGATCAATTTTTAGACCGATCTTCATCAACATTTCACGTGCAATGTTAACAATTTAAGTTTAACTCACTGCAACGGTCAATGTTACCGTGTACTTTATACCAGGAAAAGTTTCTACAGTGCTAATGCCCTCTCGTAAAGTTGACATTTCTGAAACTGTTTTTGCAAGGGAAGAAAAAAAAAAAAAAAAATGTACTACAGCCGGCGAATGTTTACGAAGTGATAAATTATTCGTTCATGATTCATGAAAATAATTGCATCGTATAGATACATTATAATAAAATTGAAATGTTTTTACGTAGTACGTATATGTACAATATTATGTAAGTAGTATGTATTAAACCTGATTCTGGACCACATTTTTCTCAACGCTAATATTTCAATAAAAATGATGTTTTTATTGTTTCTGATCATCCTGATACTGGACCACATTTTTTTTTGTGGAATTTTTAACCGAATTCATCTTATATTCATCTATTTAATAACCAATAAAAACAATATCAGTTTCCTAACCGTATTCATTTCATTTTTGTCCCTTCAACAACCAATTAAAAGTTTTATCTCCAATTAAAAGTTTTATCTGTTCATTATCCAGAAAAAATAAAAGAATTAATTCCAACGATGTTGTTACTCAATTTTCAGTAGATTCAATGTCAATATTTTCAACAAAG
>FIZR01014036.1:0-17144 GCA_900060175.1 Ferrisia virgata | reverse complement strand
CTTTAATGAAGAAAGCTTAAAGAGGGGGGGGGGGGGTATATAGAATAGGATCAGAGGTTATACCCATTTGAATCGGTTCTCAGATTTTAAAATTAATTATCATGGAACATTGTGGCGGGCGAGGGGGTCTTCAAAATAAATTTTTAAGCGTAAGAGGCCCCCCCGGCTCCACTCTCCCATACAACTGTAGTGAAAAAACGCTTATTTGTGATTAAAAAATCGTTTTCAAAGCGTTTTTATGATAGAAAATTGAAGGAGCTATGTACCAGAATTTTTTCAAAATTTTTCACTTAATAGGTGGGCAAAAGTGAACAAAAGCAATTTTTGAATACTTATTTTTGCATTTTGAGTGATGGATCACGTGAAAAATTGCAAAAAAAACTCTGAAAAATCAGAATATTTTGAATTTTATTCATCAACATTGTTTCAAAATTATACGAAACCACCATAAATGAAAAGACCATATGGGAAATCCTTCTTATCCCAATTTTTGATTATGTGCGTTTGTTTATAGGTTTTTGTGAATTTTTAAAAACATGAAAAACTGTAATAAAACTTATAAGGAAAGTGCTCGTAGTTGCCCTACAAACCCCTCGAATAAACAAACTAACCTCAAATTCGTGTGCAGCAGGCCAAATTACCACTTTATAGATACTTTACTCGGTAATATCGAGGTCGAACTGAAAATTTGATTTCATATTCGTGTTCAGAAGGTTCGATTTATGCGAAAACGACACCAATATTATGACCGTATCTCGGGATCCAAAATGGGGTGAGGAGGTGCTATTATGATACAAAAAGGGCTCCAACAGAGGGTTCATTCTTGCATACTGCAATTATACTGAATACGAAAACAATTTTTACTCGGCAAAAGTATCCAAAAACCGACTGCGTCAGGATTTAAGGTGCGGGGGGGGAGTGTCAATATTTCCAAAATGCATATGTACGACTCCTACTTACATCTGTATACTAAATTTCAACCCATTAGATTAATTTGGAGAGTGGGTAAATCGTCGAACAAATCGTTTTCATAGTATATAATTGGATTTACTTCCATATCTCCCCCCCCCCCAAAAAAAAATTTACTTTGGTAGCTGCTCTTTGAATACGTTACTACACGTACAACTTTTGATTGCCCATTAACTGGCTGAAAAATAACAATTTGAATAGTTTTTGCCCTTCCGCACCCCCTCCCCAAGTTTTAAACGTGGCTGTATTTTGGCTCAAAGTCATCCCCACTAAATAAATAAGTAATCTGTCGCCAACGCAAGCTTTCTGGCTAAATTTAAGCAATTTTGGTACATTACGAACCGAGTAAACGATTTTAGATTTGAATGGGCGACGGGAAGGGGGCTGTAAATAGAAATTAAATTAAATGCAAGACATGCCAAAAAATAGTAATAATTTTTTTTAGGACCCCAAATGGATCTTCCTTGGTACTTTGTATACATTTTAGGTTTGAAAAAATAAGAGAGGAAAGAGGGAAATTGATAAATCGACATCTTGGTCGATGTGCTTCAGTTCTTCAGAGCGTAAATTTTGATTTTAAAATTTTGTTGGGATATCTCGTTTCTTAAACTTCGATAGTCAAATTTTGTGTCAAAATTTAGAAGAAAAATTTGCGGAAGAGGTTGAAAAAATTATTACAAATTGCATGTTTCTTGAAATCGCGAACATTACCTCTCCTCCCTCTTTTTCATGTCCTTGAAAAAGTACCGTACGTGGAATAGGGTTTGGTCTTTTTGACTTCTCTGTGCCTCGGTTTATAGAAATGCTTTTTTTCCCTTCACCCCCCCCCCCCAATCCCCTATCACAAGTTTAACCGCGCGTCAAAAATTTTAAGACGGATGCGAAATAATGTCAAAGGAATAAGGTTAAAAGAAATGATGTTTAAATCAATTTGAAAGACCTTCATTTAATTGGAAAAGTTCTTAACCGTGTAAATATCAAAATATGCAAAAAATTTCAAAAAAAAAAAATCAAAGTTTAATTAACATGGAATGCGAGTGTTTTTATTCAAAAATACCTTCAAACACGATTTTTTCATCATTTTCGTGTAAGTTTATTTTTCTTTAATGATTTTGTGTATAGAAATTGACAAATTTCGTAGAATTTTTAATTTTTTAGACGAATTGGAGGAGGAATTTTTATAACATTTCAATTCAAATAATGACTTTAATTTTGTTATTTCAAACCACTGAGCTCAGCCATGAAAATTGAACTCCTTTGCTACATTTTTTTTTCAATTTAATATTTATTTTTATTTTTATTAATTTAATTTTTAACATTTTTTTATGCTTATTGGGTTTTTATAATTCTGATAAATTTTACGTACAGTGTTTAGTTGGAGTTGAAAAGGATAGGACTTGAATTTCGTATTGGAAGTCAAGTTCTTTTATTAGGAGAAGGATTTTTTGCATGTTTGTAATTGAAAATAAAATAAAATTTAAACCCCCTTTCCAAACTTTTTTTTACCGTAAAAACTTTTTAAAAATGCATTTTAGCTTCGGTAGATAATAATGCCTTTGTACTGTGAAATATTTTCAAAATTATATAATTTTAAATTTTTGCTCCTCTGATGTTGTCAATTCGCAATATTTCCTATTTTTTCCAACTTCCCCCTCCCTCTGCGCATAAATAAATTTGGATGTTTTTTTTGGTTGTTAAAAAGTTTGTTTAAATGCAAATAAATTTGAGATTAAAATTTTACGTTTTTATACAAACTCATCTTTTAAGGTACTGAATTCTTCGATCTATTTTGCCCTTTTTCGACGATACTTATTCGATTATCTTGATTAGGAAATCCGACCACTGCCTCAGCCTGGATGTCTGCCGTCGCATTGGTTTTTTTCCCACACATTTCCAGGCGAACAGTTATACTATAAAGTGTAGTAAGAATTAGGGTGAAGAAATCTGGTAGAGAAGTTTTACGAATAAAACATACCTACATAATTGGATTATCGAGTACTTTTTGGAAATGCTCTCTCAGAGGGTCCAACTCCAACTGTAAAGTAAAACGAAAAGAAGAAAAAAGTGGGTGTGATGTGGTGTCGGTAATCGATTAATGGTAATTTTTATGGAACTTGATTAGACGTGAGGGGTTGGCTGGGTAACACTACAGATTAGGATATTCGATTACCTTTTTTTTTTCTTCACCACCGATCAAAGACGAGATAAATTTTCACAATTGTTATTCGAATGTAGTAAAATTTACAAATATGTTATTTTACTGATATTTTTTTCACTTATCCCCTACGATAACGAGATGTAGGTAAAAAAAAAATACATAGGTACCTGGTACCTAGACCTATCCACTTTGGTAGGTAAATTTGTATTCGTTTCATTCAGTATTTATTTATTTTTTTGTTTTTTTTTTTCGCCATGTGTAGGTTGGATTTTCGACCAGAGCTGGGTCGTTACGATTTACTCATTTCGAATGCAAGCTACGAACGAGATAATGGAAAATTCGAGTGCCGTTTGAAAGCTCCAGGGAGTGGACGAGATCTTCATTCGCAGTCGTTCTTAGTGACCGTGCTCACGCAACCCGGACCGCCGAGGATATCGCCCAGTCCTAATCCTACGGCCACCGAGGGAAAACCTTTCGAATTGACGTGTTCAAGTTCAGGAGGCAGCCCCGAACCTGTGATCAGGTAATTTTGTACTACATTTGTGTACTTTTTTTTTTTTTTTTGCTCCTTCTCTTCTTCGCTTCTAAGCTGACTTTAACGTCGTACAACAAAAGGTCTGCGTATGTTGTCGTCGTCGTCGTCGTAAGTGTGCCATGTTTTTCTCACTCGCTCTCATCAATCGCAACATGTACAACATAGATGAATCAAGCATAGCCTAGGCGAGAAAGTACGTCGATATAGTTTGAGACTGACTTTGGCGCGTAGTAGCGTTGGTAGCCAGCTCATAGATATAATTATAAGGGATACGATTAATTATGAAAATTTTCCACGAATGTGGTGGTCATGTGGTCGACTGATGCCAAATATAAGAGAGATTAAGGTACCTAGATCTACGTAGCTGGTCGCAATGGACGACTGAGACGCTTGGTTCGAGTTTTTACTATTTAATGAATTTTCTAAAATTATTACGAAACAGGTAACGTGTGACTGTAAAGCGTCACATAAGAGCACGAGTTGAATTATTTATTAATACATTTTCACCGCGCTTCTTTCGCGTACGATCAACTTTGCACTTAAAATCCAACAACCACCGTATCGTATCGGTGCCCTTCCCCCCTCCTTCGAAACCTCTTTATTAGTACGCGGATATTTTAAATTAATTTATTACGCGTTACAGTATCGTAATAATATGCCATGTGCTCCTCTACCATTCTTCGACCTACCCCTCGATCGATAAAAATTCACCCTACGTGTACTTTTACTCGTATATGTACATTACCTATTTGTCACATTTGTAGAGAAATTTTTCATCTGTTTGACACTCGATAGGGTGTCGTGAAATGGACGCCTAATTCGTATTATATATATATTTTAAAGAATTATGTACGTGCCTACGTAACATTCGATGCTAACGAATACTTTATTTAGGAAATTACTCGTCCTATTGAGCTAATTACGGAGACAGAATTGTAATTTGTAATTTATTGGTATAATTTTATGGTATATATATGCTCCATTTGCTGCTGCTACATGCTCGCCTATTCTGTAGCTATAATCAATTTTTAGATGCTATTTTGGATTCTATTAATGAAATAAGATTTATACATTAGGTCGCCAAACGATCGTCTAAACCTAATCGCAGCCGCAGCTCTGTCCCCCTCGCCATTGACCCTTTTGCTCGTGATGGCAAGTTGAGCCGAAGGCGCGAAATACAAATTATCAAGTTTTTGATAAATGCAGCCTCTCTCGGCTTCTGACGCACAAATACGTTCACTTTGAAACATTACGTCGCCTCTCTGGTCGGTCGACACGACCGGAAGTTTACCCACAAGGGTAACACTTTTGGAAGAAAATCGAAGTCGAGAGGGTGTATAATGCTTAATATAATATTGCAAAATCAACGTTGGCCAAATTTACCTTCGGCTTAGTTAACGAAATTTACCAACTATTCGGGCTAGTTGAGTTGGCAAAATTTTAAGCCGATTTCGAGTTCCAAGGTTTTGAAATTTATTTGGCTGAAAATTTTTATCCGGCGGTTCGATTCCGAAACGGGTGAGAAGTTATTTGAAGGTGAAAGTATCGAATTAAGGTCGAGGTACGATTATGTGTAGGGTAAGGTACGTGGTTTGGGTTTAGGTATTGGGGATTTTTTCGCAGAACGTGAGACTCGACTTTTTTTTTCGTGGTTGAAAAAAGAAACCGCGTATTTGTGTTTGAAAATCGACAGTATTTTATAGATAAAGTTAAAGGGTGCGAAGATTATTTTTTTTGATCCCCCCTCCCCCCGCCCCTCTTCTCCGGCAACATCTTTCTAAAATGTAACGACCTAATAAGTGTGTCAATAGAACGGTTTTTTCTGCGGAACGAATTTTTTTTAAAAGCGTATTTATTTTTCAAATATATAATATCGTGTACAAATTGATTCGTTTCCAACTTATATGAATCTTTTTAATCGTTCGCGAATGATTCATTATACATGTACGTATTGATTTAAATGGGCTGAGAATAATGAGTGAGTAATAATGAATATTTGTTTACTTTTTCTTGAATTTGCTCCAGGGTTATATAATCGTTCGCGAACGACTGAATCATTTAAATTTTTTCTGCAAATGAGTCGTAAAAATTGTTTAGTGATAAGATACGAGTTTGAAAAAAAACATTCATTTTAAAATGCTCAAAAAAGTTACACTTGGGCATGTTGCTGAAGTCGAATTCAATTGATCGTTCACGAACGAGTCGCTCGTGAGATTTTCAATACTTATTTGACGTTCGAGAATGCACCAATTTTTATTCTACAAGTTTTCTTGATCTACGGTTAGTTATATCAGAGTAGGCCATAAATATAAACGATCGATTGTGAATGATTAATTCAAAAATCGTTGTATTGTTTGTATAGATTTGAATCGTTCGTGAACGATTTATTAGAAAAGGGTTAAAAATTTTTTGTGTTTCGAGATGGTTTAAATTAAGTTAAATTATATAAAAATTGATAATCTTAAATTAAATTTTACTTCCTAGTGGAAAAAACGTTCGCGAACGATTCGCTCTAATGATATAAAATCGTTCAAAAATGACGAATGGTTGGATACTGTGAAAGGCACTTCATGAAATTGTCTTCGACGTTAATTCTTAATGGTGAAGAATTTTGATCGATTTTGAACCATTCAATGGAGTATAATTTCATTCGTTCGATTCAGTCGTTCATAAACGATTCGTTCGAAAAGTTTGTGATATTTTTCGAGGTCAAGGATGAGTAAATTATTTACCAATGTTGGAAAATCATCCAAAGTGGGGAATCGTTCGCGAACGATTTTCTTGATAAGTGTCAAATCGTTTGTGAATGAATTGCTCGAGAACTGTTGAATCGTTCATATTGTCAACTGTCGAAAATGATGATCGCTCGAATTATTTATAATCATTTAAATATGATGGATGATTGAAAACTTTGAAAAGCTTTTGATAAAATTTTGTCGAGCACTTATTTTTTTAAGATGGAGAATTTTGATTCATCTCAAACGATTCATCCAAAAAGGATTTGATTCATTTTATTTAATCTTTCTTAAACGATTCGTTTGAAAATTGTGAAAAAAATATATTTTGTCATTTAGAGCGATGAAAACATTTTTCATTCTTGGAAAGTCATTCTTATAAGTGAATTGTTTGCGAACGTTGTGCTTAAGAATTGCTGAATCGTTCATAATCACATGAACGGTGAAATTATTTTCCCAATTCGTACAAAATTGGTCGCTTGTATTCGTTCGATGTCAAACATAACAATCGTTTTTGAACGATTTGTTCGAAAATCACTGATTTATTCGTAATGTTGAAACTATTTTGTTATTTGGTTTGTAAGCAAAAAACCCGTTCGCGAACGATTCGTTAGAAAATCGCCGATTACTTCGAGATGTTTAAAGTTGTCAAATCATCTTTTATTATGTGGTAAGCAGTTTCTCTTATTCGTTCAGTTTCGAGGTGAAAAACGTTCGCGAACAATTCACTCGAAATAGGCTATATTTTTCTTAAGCATCGATAAGCACTGAATTATGTTTTATTTTGGCAAAATCAAAAATATTTCTTATGCTCAAATAAAAACAATCGTTCGCGAATGATTCGCTCAAATGATGTAAAATCGTTCAAAAGTAATGATTGGCCAGTAATATACTCGACAAATTTTTTTCTAATTAATTTTTTACGTACGAAAATTTTGCTCGTTCTCGAATGATTCGTTACAGAGTGATTCAATTCATTTAATCCGCAGTAGTTCTTGAACGATTTTTTTTTTAAATTTGTAATATTTCTGAAAATCTACTAATAATTTTTTTGCTTTACCAAAAAGTGTTTTAATTTCTATTTTATCACATCTGAACTTTACGAACGATATAATTCTAAACTCGTGAGATTGAATTTCGTTCGTTGCGGATTTAATTCTGCCAAACTTTCAATCATCGAGTTCAATCGATTGATTTTCCGTACATGAAATTGGGCAATCAAATTGAAAAGTATTCAGTTTTTGCGTCCTGATGGTACAATTCGTTCAGTAGTTCAGTCGTTCGTGAATGATTCGTTCGAAAGATGTGAATTTTATACTTTTTGATTTAATTTTTCTATAACAAATCATTCTTGAATTTCATTTTTCGATGAAAAAGTGCCATGGGCAATGTTCGTTTGCGAACGATTCATTCGCCATTAAAGTTGTTATCAAATCATTTTGAATGTTTTTTTTTTTCATTTTTTTCAAAATGAAAGTACTATTGATGGCATTGAAATTTCAAAAGTAAACGTTAAAAAGTTCTCTATTGTATCAGTTTTCTTCTTATCATCACCAAGTTGATAGAGATGGAAAATATGAATCATTTTTAATAATCTTGTTGTATGAAAAATGTACATGTTGATCGAGTGTTGCGCATTTCTTGTATTTCTTCTGTTTAATTTTCCAACTTCGACTTTCTCCAGCTTCTTCTCAATAATGATCTATTTTTTTTTTCTATTCTATTTTAAAATACTGAAATACTACACCTGGGCTTACGAAGTGATTCTGTTTTCTCAGACAACTTGCTTTTTGTGGTTAATACGCATAATGCTTACACGTTGATTAGATTAGCCGCAAAATTCAAAATTATAATTGTAACACCAGACACACTAACGAGATGGCATCTTATTATATTCGCAGATGGTTCCGAGAAGGTCAACAAGAAATCACAGACTCGGTAACCCGAAGTACGAGTCGAGACGTTACATCGGCCGTATTAAATTTGAAACCATCTCGAACGGATGACGGCGCTTTTTATAGATGCGTCGTATGGAACCGAGCTATGCCGGAAGGAGTGAAACACGAAACCAGAGTCGCTCTAGCTGTTAATTGTAAGCATACACGAATATCATCCTTATTGTCACCTTTTTTTTTCTTCTATCAACATACATATACACCTAACCATACGTATATCTGTTCTTTCACTTTTCTTTGCGTATGTGCTCGGAACGGAAATAATATTCTTTTTTCTTTTTTTTTTTTTTTGCAGATTATCCGCGAGTCGAAGTCGGCCCAGAAAATCCGCTTCGAGTCGAGAAAGAAGGCTCGGTCAAGCTAGAATGTCGCGTAGACGCAAAACCGCGAGTTAGCAGCGTAAAATGGATGAGAAACGGTCGATTCTTCGATACCAGTTTCACCCATACCATTAATCGAGTCACGTTGCAAGATGCCGGCAAATACACCTGTTACGCTGAGAACGGCCTAGGTCAATCGAGCGAAGCCGAGCTAACCCTCGACGTCCAATACCCACCCCAAGTTACCATCGAAGGCATCCAAGGTACGACACGCCAACGCGAAGTTGAAGAAGGCGAAACAGTCAGCGTGTATTGTAACGTTACCGCCAATCCTCCGCCTATTACCATCGAATGGCTCAGAGAAGGTAAGCCAGACTTCAGACAGCAAGGCGAAGTACTAAAGATACACAGAATTACCGCCGATTCGGCCGGAACCTATACCTGTCGCGCTGTGAACATCTTGAGCCCTACGTCGTTGACCAAACAAAGAACCAATCGTATTGGAAACGCTTCGGTTACGTTGCTAGTCCGCCATAGACCTGGCCAAGGAAGAATCAGCCCGGAGAAACCTATCGCCATGGAAGGCGCTGGTGTTACGTTGACCTGCGCTATGACTCCGTCCGGATGGCCGATACCGAATTACCGATGGTGGAGGGAAGGCGATATTGGTCCGGCGGGAAACTCCATTATTAGCACCAACAGCAGATACACCATTCAGTCTGTACATCTTGGACATGAAGGCAAATACTCGTGCCAAGCTACCAATGAAATTGGTCAAAGTGAAATCGCCTCCGTGTACTTGACCGTCTACCAAGCTCCTAAATTTACCTCGAAGTTGCAACCGCACGTTACCAAAAAGTAAGTCGTCGTTGAGTAATTCGCGTAATCAATTTTTACGCCCCCCCCCCCTTCGGGAGGTTCTGGAATCATTACCATGTTTATTAGGTTACCAAAGAAAAACATCGTAATTTCCGGAAAGTATTGTAGATATTTGAAACGCTCTTTTCATGGAGTAAAAAAAAAGAGCACACTGCGAATCATTTATTAGATTGATTTTCTGTCATATTGTCAAAGAAAACTGGGCCATTATGAACGGGGGGGGAGGGGGAGTATCAACGAAATCCGTTTTGGGATCCTACAAGACCACTGAGGCCATTTTTGGCCATGTCTGAAATTTGTCAAACTTGAAAATTATTCACCGAGCTAGATATCGACTAAAATTGCTCAAAATTATTCAGTAAAATTAGACTAGCCGCAGATTTGATATTTTTGAGCGGCGGTCACTTTGGGTCAGAATTCAGTCATCGCCTCATTTGGGGTGAGGGATGCTGAGGAACTAAAATGACTGAAATTATTCGTTTTTAAAACAGTTGATAGAGCATCAAAAAGTTGTACCACATATCAAAAAATCATCATTTAACGTCAGTTAAGAGGGAGAGAGGAGGAGTAAACGTTTTCTCCCTTTTTGACTTTGAAAAAAAAGTTCTCCCCCTCCCCCCTTCCCCCGGTGAATCAGCGTAGGAGACTAAAGTTTGACGTATACTATATTTAGTAGGAGTCGCCGGTGTGTGTTTTTTGGGGTTTCGACTTTTCAGGCTAATTGCACCCCTTCCACCCTTACACGCACGAACCCACCAGCCCAAAGAATCGGTTTTTTGGTCATTTTTTTTTCATTTTTTGGGTTTGTTGTTCGCATATCTCTGCTCCAAATTAGATTGTGCTTTTTTGGGATATTAACTTTTCAGGTATGTTGCACCCCCTCCCAACAATTTCGAAGGCCCATTTAAAACCCCTGCGTACGGAAATCCATCTTACCAGCTCAATTTGTAGTGAGAATGTGTGTGCAACAAATTCAGAAGTAAGAAAAACCTTGCAAAAAACTCATATTTGTGGCTGTAAGGGAGTGCGAAAGGGATAAATAGGTAACAACCCCCCCCCCCAGCACATCAGAGGGTGAACTGAACGTACATAGCAAATTTCAATATCCTAGCACCATTTGGAGTGGAGCTATTCGAAGAACAAACTCAAAACGTAAGGAAACCCCACCCAAAAAACTACATTTCGGAGCTATAAGGAGAGACAATGGGTATGAAAAGTCAATTCCCTCCCCCAAAAAGCACGTTTATGGCTCGTACTGAGTCTACGTACCTACGTACAAAATTTCAACTCTCTTAGCTCAATTTAGAAGGAAATAGGGGAGGAAGAGACCTTTTTTCAAGGTCAATAAGGGGAAGAGCCTTCATATCTGCCCTCCTAAGTGACCTGGAAAACTGATTTTTGAATATGTTATACAACTTTAAATTGTCTATCGGTTGAATAAAAAAAGAATAATATTTACGGTTTTAGCCCCTCAGCATCCTCTCTCCTTAATTTGGGCATAACTGCATTTTGACCCGGAGTCATTCCCACTGCAAAATATCTGATCTGCCGTCAATCCAAGTGTATTTTCCAAATTTTGATCAATTTTTGTCAGTATTGAGCTGAGCAACTGATTTTTAGATTTGCCCGGGAGGGGGGGGCGATACATGTAAATAACTCAAGAAGAATAAATATCTTACAAGACTAAAAATGCTCTCAATGGTCTTCCAGGACTCCAAGATGGATTCCACTGACACTCTCTCGTCCCGATAGTCCAGAATCGCCTGGTTTTCATGAACAATGTGATTTAGAAAATCAGGTTGAAAATGATTTTTAGAAAAATGTTGCTTGTGTATAGCTCCTTCAATTTTCATGTTAGTCAAAAACTAAATAGAACAAAATTTGTTCAACTTTTCACCTTCTTTCCATATCCATCATTATTTTTTAAAATGAGATATCATCTTAATCAACTTGTTAAAATAGCCCCTTCAATTTTTGAAGTTATTCAAAAAATAAACAGGACAAAATTTGCTCACCTTCTTCATTTACGATCCATTCCCAAAGTTGAAAATTCGTTTGATATTAAATTTTCAAAATTCGCGCATCCCTTCAATTTTCAAGATAGGCAACTTCTTCGTGTGATATGTTTTTTAGGTGGTACTCAGTTGTAATTTGAAGTTTAAGTCTTGCCATCCTCCCGCCAAACACTCTGTATATTTAATTGGCCGCAAATTTCAACCTGTTGACCTCTTGAATGACTCAAGTCTTTAAGAGTGTGTGTGGGGGGGGGGAGATAATAAATATTTGCCAAGCTGAAAGATGATCTCGATGCTCTTCTAGGATCCCAAAAAACGTATTTCGTTGATACCCCTGTCCCTGTTTTATTCGTGCTGGGTCAATGTTCAGCAATAGCCAGATTTTCAAACTCCATTGGACTATATGACCTAGAAAATCAGCCTAAAAAAGTACATGCGTCCATTTGAAACGGGGTATTTCGAGGCTTAAAACCAAACGAGCATTAACGTTTTCAGACGTGATTTCGTTAATTAAATTGTCCGGACGACGTCGAAAACCACAATCCTCCCCGGTTTCATTTCAACGATTGAACGTACCAAAAACAAAACAAACGCGAGCTCCTCCCCTCTCATCATCTCTTCCTCGTCTATGCACTTACGTAACGAACCTTTCGTCGTATTAAGTTTTTTAAGTAATTTAATTTTTTCCTTTTGTTTTTTTGTGTTCGCTTGGCGCAGAGACGGAGATCCGGAGTTTAGTGTGATGTGTTCGGCAGAAGGCAAACCGAAGCCGACGATTAGATGGTTAAAAGGAGGCAAAGATGTTTCACCGAAATTATTCGATATCTCGACCGATGAAACCGATAACCGTAAGTGTTACTGGCATTCATTTTCATTTTATAAATTAAACGAACCGAAACGAATGTGCGCTGTAACGTCAACGTGGTCGTCTTGTTATAGATATGGGATACGACTTGGTTGGTATGTACATGAACTGAAAACGACCATCTTTTTTTTTTCTCTTTCTTTCTTTCTTTTCGCTGCTCTGTTTCTAATGCTCGTAGGTATCGTATACTTCGTAGTAGAATGTGCGCCCCCAAACACAGTGGATGTCTAAAAAGATTAATTTTTTTAGTAGTTTTATTAATCATCTGGGTGGCTGGTGTCTTTGCGTATGATATGGAGCAGCAAAGAAGGCTGTTCTTTGTGCTTTACTCCCGGGTCGTACAATTAAACTTCGTTGAGTTGTTGATATATTCCCTTTAAAAATCAATTTCTGTTCAAAATAAAGCCTTCCAAAGGTAGTAAAAAATTGTACGTACGATTTTTTGTTACCTACTTTTCATTGTTGAAATGAATTTTTTTTTTTTTTTTTTTTATTCCTCAACGTAATGTTTTCTCGCTACTTATTGCACATCCTCTTCGTTTACCCTTTATCCGTCTCTATTGTCTCATATTGTCTTATACGATGGTGTACGTCTCTACGTATCGAGAAGTTTTTTAATACTTTTTAGTAAAACGTCGCTTCGCGTCGCCTCGTTCAAGGATTCTTACCGTCAGACGTCTTTTTGGTGAGAAAATATTACCGAGGTTTTGATTACTTTCGCGTCGAGCTGCTGTCATGTCATTTTGCAAAATTTTTCTATTCTCGAAATTTTTTTTTCTTTCGTCGTCGTCGTCGTCGTCGAGTTTACTGACCTTGGAGAAGCTTCTTGTGCGAGGATTATTAGGTATTTATTCGTATACGTTGGTGGGTACACGCAGGTACATCGGTATGCTGTGCAGATAAACTTGCCGCAGGAATTTGCCAAGTATTTTGTAACCATCTTGTATAATGGAAAAGAATAAGGGGGTAAGATGAGAACGTGTAATGATATTGCAAACTCAGGGCTATGCTTTATATGTATTAGGAATTTTTTTTCACTCGTTTTCTGTCTCCTGTAGGATTCGTATCCAATTTTGAAGCGAATAATTTGACGAGACTGTAACGAATCGAAATGAATTTCGAACGAAGCAGATTATTCAAATGGTATACGATATGGAAATTCGCAGACAATTTATTATTTAAGCGCGAAAAAATTGCCATTATGAGGAAAAAAATCCACCAGATGGAATAGGAGGAGGAAGGGTGTTCAATTTATTGACATCTTAGTTTTTCAAAAAAAAATGGGGGGGAGAGGGGGCAAAGTTGGAGGATTGGTGGAAAAATGTGAAAAATTAAGTCCTTGGCAAAGTGGTGGAATAATGGATTTTTCATTCGTCTTACTTTTTACAGGGCAGAAGAGGAAGGGTTGAATTTTACATGTTGGATAAGTTTGAGTAGGTGTCTAGGAATGATAAACCTTTATGATGATTGAAAAGTTTTAAAATGAGATCCTTGTGAAAAGAAAATTGAAAAATTTGAAGTATTTGACGCTTTATTAACGAACTGATTTCAAACCTCAATCAAGATTACCCGAATAAACTGCTGAAATTTTTTTTGTGAAAACTTTACGATATTTCGTGAACTTTTTGATAATCATTATTTTCTTCCACGAAAGTAAAAATCATTTGTTGTGCTCGATACCGACCAAAATTAATCAAATTTGGGAAATGTGCTTAGATTAGCGGCATATTTGATATTCTGGAATAAGGTTGACCTCGAATTAAAATTCAGTTATGCCCAAATTTGGGAGAGTGGGTGCTGCGAAGCAAAAATCGCAAACGTTATTCATTTTTAAGCCTATTGATAGGCATTCCAAAGTTGTACAACGTATCCAAAAATTAACCTTTTTGGTCAAGGAGAGATATGAGGGATATTACCGTTGTTGACCTTGATAGAAGGCTGCTCCTTTCCCATCTCCCACAAAAAATTGATCTACGAAAGTTAACTTTGGTCAATGTTTTTTTTTTTTGGGGAGTTTTCGACTTTCCAGACCCATTGCAACACCTTATAGCCCCGAAAATGTGGTTATTTAGGTGGGTTTTCTTATATTTTAAGTTTGTCCCTCGCATATCTTCCCTCCAAATTACTAAATTAATCTAGGAAGTTGAAATTCGGTATGTAAATTTGTATGAGCCTATGAATTCAGCACCTTTCAAAACTCCCGTACGATTTTTTTTTTAATTTAAATATTTACATGTTTGCTCTTTTTACCAACTCACCGTCAACCTTTTTCCAAAAAATATTGATGGAATTGAATTCAGAAGACCGAAAATCATTAAATTCAATTAGCCGCTTGGAATTTTGCAATAAAATTGAATTGTTACCCTCCCCCTCTCCTCTCCCCTTCCCACTGGACTCGAGGATTGAAATTCTTTTAAAAATGCATTTAGCGTCTCAAATAACGCCCATTATCGAAGTATAGGATTTTGGCTACCTAAAAATTTTCTGGTTTGACTGAGGGGCGCAGCCTCACCCAAGGTTGTTTAAAATAGAAGGCGAAGGAGTGCACATGATTGACCCCTCTTTCACTCCCTCCCCCTCGGAGCTGGAGACATGCAACCGAAGTTAGAGATTATTCTCTCGTGATTAACTTGAGTTGTGATTCATTCAACTAAGGGTCGCCAGATCTATGGACTTATCCTTAAATCTGATGTTTTTTGATATGTTTGAAAAACTTTAATGAGGTTTTTCTATGGATTTTTACAATTTTGAATTTTTTCCAAAGTTTTTAAAAATTTTTAGGAAAAAAATCACAAATTACAATAAATTTCATGCGAACTTTCTTTGAACTTGGGAAACCGTTTATCGGATATCTGAGCCATCCAGCAACAATTGTGCCTAATGGCATATGGCATGCTACTTGATACGTTATGTAGACTATGTCGATCGTTAAAAAGTAATTACCAGTAAATTACCATTCAATTACCAGCAGATTACCACGTAATTACCCGTCAACTACCGCGTAATCGCCAGTATATTACCACGTAATTACCAGTATATTACAGCGTAATTATCTGTATATTACAGCGTAATTATCTGTATAGTACCACGTAATTACCCGTATATTACCACGTAATTACCCGTATATTACCACGTAATTACCCGTATATTACCACATAATTACCCGTATATTATCGCGTAATTACCGGTAAAATACCAGATAATTGCCTGTGAGTTATGAGGTAATTACTAGTAAATTGTCAAGCAATTACCAGTAAATTACCAGTAAATGATCAACGAATTACCAAGTAATTATCGGTAAATCACCCAGTAATTAACTGTATTATACAGTAAATTACGTTGTAGGTTAAAATAAGTCTGAAGTTTTTCCTAGGATTTTTTTGACGACATTGTAGACATTTTTTAAAAATCATACAGGCAACCCTGATTCTACTTTTTTACCCTGTAAACATTTCCCAACGTTATTTTCAAAACACGTGTTGTACATTCACTTTTTTTTTGAATTTATTAAAATTCGATTTTCGCCTCGTTATTGTTGTTTTTTTATGCTTTGAAAATTTGAAAATTATAACCAAACTTTTCCATATGAAAATTGATCGTCTCATTTTTTCACCATTTCCAAACACGTGCTTCAGACGAATTATTCTGCAAAAAAAAAAAAAAAAACTTCCATTCGAGTTCATTTGTTTCATTCTCAATTACGTACTGATACGAGAGTTGGTAGATCTGACAAAACAATGGTGAAAAAGAAAATCAATTTCATTCTCTTTTCATCATCTTAATTACATCTGCTAGGCGAATAGGTAAGCCGACGACAGGAGGCTTTTGGTGCGTGTAGTCTATACGCAGACGTGCCAAACCAACCACCCACATCGTATCAATTATACCATTCATTAATTCAACGCGATCTTTCCACTCGGAGGAAACTTTTGATCTCGAGGAAAAAAATTTTTTTCAATAGACCTTTACACGTTCTTGGAGCAGAAGTTGGTAAAATGAAGGGAGCCGAAACGTTAACGAACCCATTTAATGTAGTGATTTTCGTTTGACTTATGTGTAGATCTTAGCGTAGCACTGGCTAGGTCTAGGTGGTAGGTACCAGCAAAAGTTCAAAATGGCAGCGGGAAAAAAAGGAGCGCTGAGAAATTCTAATTCATTACCTTTGTACGCTGCAGTTGTTAATGTTACGTTAAGTTACGTTACGTTACGGTCGCGTTAAAATAAAATATACGCTTGCTTCTTGAAAGAAAACACCGTGACGTCTGTCACTATTCGTATAAAAACGTCACATGTTTCTTATTAATTGGACGACGACAGAAAAGGGAGTACAAGAACGATGATGATGGTGATGATGATGATGGTGGGAGCAGGAGGAAAGGCCGCTCGTAAAGGCATTTGTATAGTTGAAGCATTTAAACGTATCTAATTAAGATTTCGTTCAATTTAAACCACATGTTGGTATTTGATGGTGGTGGTTTTTTTTTTCAACATACATCCGATCCCTCTTGTTATAAATATAGTTAGAAAGGGGTGAGGGGAGGTGTGTTTTAACGCGTTCCAATGATAATTGACACAAGCGTGCTCTCGATTTGGATACTTTATCATTCTTCTCTTTACCAACCATTATAAATGACAAGGAGGCGATACCTTGTATTTGATGTAGAAATATTCTAATCTTTGATGCATTCTTTTTTTTTTTTTTTTTTTTTTTTT
>FIZR01014027.1:0-25546 GCA_900060175.1 Ferrisia virgata | reverse complement strand
AAATCAATCAAGCTGGTCTAAAAACATCCCAAAAAATTGTTTACCCCCCCCCCACCCACCCTTACCGGAATTATCACTCTCCAAATTTTTGAAATTTCAACACGCGATATCTCCGGAAAGAAGAGTAAAAATTTTTGGAATTTTCATAAATTATACATCTTACTGAGTACTATGAATGAGAATTTTTTGAAAATTTTCGAATCACATTTTCCAATTTTTTTTCATGTTGAAATTGGAAAAAAAATATTTAGGGGGAGCCATGGCTGGAAATTTTTTTATTTTTGTCAGATGGTCATCTATCACAAATATTTTTTTGAGGTTCAGAAATTGAGTGCAAAATGCTCAAAAAAAATACGTTTTACATTACTTTTTTATAATTAATAAGGCAGGCATCCCAATTCAGAGTAAAATTTCGAGTCAATACATGAATAAATTGAAAGCACATATTAAAAGAACACCGATTCCAAAATTTAAAGTCATAAAATGCATTTCTCGAATTTTGGCGAATTTTTCAAACTTCAAAATTATCTCATTGTCTTGTAAATAATTAAAATTTAATCTGATCAACGAAAAAAGATGAAATTTGGTACATACCTTACTTTCGACCCTCCCCCCCCCCACAACCGATTGAAAGCTGTTTCGAGACATTTCGTAGCCTTCACGAATTTTCGGATTTCTCCAGTGCTGGAGAACAGTTCATAAAAATGGTGCCGATGAACATTGGGGTGTTTCTTGAAATACAAAATTTGGGATTTTTGGAACCTCACCTACTAAAAAGTTTTTTTTTCGCCCTAAAAACACCTTAGCTAAAATTCCGGAAAAACATTTCATTCGAGTTTCCAAAAATTCCAAATTTTGTATTTTAAGAAACACCCTATTTTCCATTTGCCACAGGAAGAATGGGTAGGGTAGGCAGCGGTCAAGGTGGGTGATCGGCCCAGCACTACCATGGTTTTCTAGATGTACCTATATTTGACCCACTCATCATACTTTTTTTTTCAAAATTTAAGCTCACCTGCGACATGGTCAGACCCCCCCTCTCAAAAAACCACATAAAATAAGGCATAAAAGTAAATATATAGTTAGAAAAGTCTGCAAAAGTTGAAATTGTTTCTATGCTTGATTTATTTGCAGTTCAGAGGGATGGGAAATAGGATCATAACAGTACCTCCTCACCCCTTTCTTCGGGACTGTAGTTGAATTCTCTACATTGGCAACATTTTCACATGAATCAAATCTCCTAAAATTTATCATGGAACTTTGTTGTGGGCCCTCAAAAAAAATTTCAAATGAAGAGCCCCCCACCCCACCCCCCACTCCTCGTTTCGTATTACAGTTAAAAAACGTATATTTCTTATTTTAAAAAAAATCAACAATCAATCAACTGAACACGAATTTTGGGATGATTTTTTTATTCGAGTGATTAATGCAGGGTATCTATGAGCACCTTCGTTGTATGCATTATTTCAGTTTTTCATATTCTTAAAAATTCACAAAATACTTGAAAATAAACAAATCTAATCAAAAATTGGAATACTATGGTTTCTGATGTATTTTTTTCGTTCACGATGGTTCCGTTCAATTTCAACCTGAATTTGATGGAAAAAAATGTCAAAATATTCTCATTTTGTAGGGGCTTTTTTTTGCAATTTCTGATGCCCATCACTCAAAATGCAAAAATTAGTATTCTGAAGATAAGTACTTAGCTACCTACTACGACACACATTTTAGGAAGGGATGCTGTGTACCTATTTGGTTTTTGCGAAATAAAAGTTTTCTAGGCTGAAAAATTAAAAAAAAATATTGGTATACAACCCCGCCCCCCCCAACAAATTATAGTTGATTTTAATTTTCTAGCAAAAATACACCTTTATCGGGATTTTTTAATAAGAAATGTGCTTTTTTTCACAACGGTGGCGGAGAGTGGTGGATGTAGTTCTTACGTTGGAATTTTTTTTGGGACCTCCATCAATAATATTCCACGATAAATTTACAAATCTAAGGACAATGCCAAATCACCTATCTTACATTAATCGCAGATCAAGGTGCTGTTTTCCATAGTGAGCTAGCAAGATGGAAATTTATTATTTTCCACCGAATGGAATTTTCTCAATTTTCTAAACGCCATTAACTCATCATAATGGAGAAAAATCTAGCAAAATTACACTATTGGGCTAAATCCTAATAAATATATTACGTTCCTGATTTCTGTTTATGTGACTTTTCAGCGCAAAATAATAAGCTAAATGTATAACCTGATCCTTTCTGAAAACCGAGCGACTAAAATCCGCAAACGGTACGAAAGATGCGAACCAAATTTCTGCACATTATTTACAGAATTAGACCCATTACGTGGTCAAAATGCAAACCCCGGCTTATTGGTCTCGTGTCTCGTTTGCACGAGAGATAAATAGATAACTTCAATTATTCGCCTTAAAAATAAAAAATAAAAAAAAAAAATAAAAGTAAACGTGAAATGAAAACGCCCATACGCGACAAAACAGATCTACCAGTTGGTCTAATTTGATAAAAGAAACGTATACCTCCGTACCAATTATGCAAAGCCACAATCTACACAAGCGACGGAAAATTTTACCAATTCGTTTCGCAAATTGCCAACAACCTACACGTATAATGGTATCGCCGAGACCGCAAAATTTTCACGATACGACGCGACGAGACGGCGAGTTTGGAATTTTATTCGTAGATATATGTCGTGTGGCTCTGGCTAGGCCTACACTCGAACAATATCTTTTCATCTGCACACCATCACCTTGGAACGTGGCCCCGTCTTGCACTGGTAGCGCGATGAAAAATGAAACCAAAAACACGAACGCTCCTCTTTAGGTATTCTAATCCGTTAAAACTCAAACGCCATCGTATAAAATTTCACCGTACGAGTTATTCGAAACGATAGGGTGGGGGGGGGGGGGGGAGGAAATCCGTTTCTTTGTTGCCCTCTCCGCTGCACGTAAACCTGCGTAAGTAAGTAGATGAAAAAACGAAAAATAAATAAATAAAAACGTGAATTATTTCGCCCACAAAAAGATACACTCGCGATACACTTACACGAACACATACGCATTACGTAGGCAACTTGACGATAAACGTATGCCCCAGAGATAAAGTTTAAGTTAAAAATTTAACCGCGTCGTTACTTCATCAGCTCATGGCGCGAATACTCTCAAGTGATGATAGATACGATGACAAAAACACGACCATTCGATGATTTTTTTTTCAATCTCGATATGATTTTATGAAAAAAAAAAAAAAAAAAAAAAAAAAAGCACAGAAATAGAGAAAGAAAACAACACTATGGTGCACAACACCAGCCCAGGCAACGAACGTAACTTTTAAATGAACGAGTTTTTCTCGACAAAAGTTTATTGTCCTGTTATCTGGTTAACAGCATCGGTGATCTCTTTTTAATTCGCCTTTTTCGTTCGGTCTCTTTTTCGCCGTATAATTCCAAAGGATTATTTAGCAATTTAGAAAATTAATTTTACGATACGTTCCGCCCCAAGCATCAAAGAATTCAATGTGGGTTTAACGCAAAAACCGAACGTGAAAAAAAAAAAGAGGATGGTCTAATTGCGAGCCAAGACCAAACTCTTAAAAGCCATGAATTCGAAAATTTCATTACAACCTACATTTATGTATCTTTGTACGTACGTTTGTTGTATGTTCCATTTGCGACTTGTGGGTCTGTTGGATACAAAGGCTAATTCAACAAACCGTCCAATTTTATAGCTAAGTTCAATGCGATGATATTCCTACGCTTTTTATTGATATGATTTTTCTACGTCAAGATGAAAATAGTATATTTCAAGTAAAGTATCTTAAATTACTCTTCCAAAATGAACAAATTTTCAAGTTATAAAATTTTCAAATTTATTTGGGCGCCATTTCATCGTAATTCGTTGTACGGGAGAGAAGTTTTGATTGTAAATTCCAATTCAGCGCAAAAAGTATTTCAGATGACATTTTTTTTTTTTTACTAAAACATGACCTGAAGAATTTTCTGGACCTTTACACAAACGCGAATGTGCATTTTACAACAGAATTTACGCATTGTAAAAAAATTCTGATCACGGATTCGAATTCCACGCAAAAAATACGTCAAGACGTCTTTAAAAAAAATTTTAGATTACTTTTTAAAAAAAATGAAAAAAAAAGTAAGAAAAATTGAGAAAACGCGATTAAACAGCGCAGAAATATGCAAAAGTGCACTGAAAAAAATTTAATGCAACAATTGTTTTAAAAAATTGCAAACTATAAACGATATGACCAATGAAATATTGAAAAATGAGTGAAAATTGACCTAAATCATGAAAAAAACAAAAAACATTGAAATTCGAAAATTTTGGTGGAAATGGGTAAAAAATATATTACCAATTGAGAAAAAATATTGTAAAAGGAATAAAACCTGATTTAAAATATGGAAAAAATTTGATAAAAATTGGGTAAAAAGGGCAGAAAATTGATCAGAAATCGTGGAAACACGCTGAATAATAGGCGAAAGCTGTCCTAATTATGAATAAAATCGATAAAAAATCACCGAAATTTGGGTAAAAAGTTGAATAAACCAAGTAAAAAGTGATAAAAAATAATAAAAAAATCACGAGAAAATATTGGAAAATGAGTGAAAGTTGACCTAAATCGTAAAAAAAAACCGTTGAAACTCTTCAAAAATTTTGATAAAAATGAGTTAAAAATGCATCACAAATCGAGGTAATTTATTCTCTAAGATGTAAAAACTAACTTAAAATATGGAAAAAATTATTAATTATTCCAATTTAGGTAAAAATTTGATAAAAATTGGTAAACGGGGCAGATAATTGATGAAAGTACGTTGAAAAATAGGCGAATATTGTCAAAACAATAAATAAAATCGATAAAAATCGCCGAAATTTGGGTAAAAAAATAATAAAAAATAACGGAAAAAGTTGAAAAAAATGGTGAAAATTGACCAAAATTATGGAAAAAAATCATTGAAAATTTTGCAAAATTTCGTACAGTGTCAATGAAATTGGGTCAAAAGTGCTCAAAACAGATCAAAAATCATGAAAAAACGTTGAAAATTGATGAAAATTGACCACAGCTATGAAAAAAAAATCCATGGAAATTACAGAAGATTGAGTAAAAAATTGGCAAAAAAGGATAATTAGTGAAGAAAATTGAACAAAAATTACCAAAAAACTATTGAAAATTAGGTTAAAGTTGACCGAAAATAGGGCAAAATAATGTAAAATACATCGAATACAGGTCAAAAATAACGAAAATATGTTGTAAAACAAGTGAAAACCAACAGAACAGAAGAAGAAAATCACCGAAAATCGTCGGAAATTTGGTACAAAGTTGAAAGAAAAGCGTAAAAAAATGTGAAAAATTGATCAAAAATCACGAAAAACTGTTGAAAATTGACATAAAATATGAAATTAATCGTTAAAAATCATCGGATATTGCGTAAAAAGTGCTGAAAACAGATCAAAAATCATGAAAAAACGTTGAAAATTAGTGAAACTTACCTAATTTGAAGGAAATTGACCGAAAATCACAATAAAATGTGGGACGATGGGTGAAAATTAAACTAAATTATCAAAAAAAAATCGTAAAAATAATCGAAAATCTGGTAAAATTTTGTTAAACATGAACAAAAAACGCAAAAAATTTATAATAAAATCATGAACAAATTATGAAAATCTGTTGAAAATTGACGAGAAAAAAATCTTTAAAAATCATGAAAAATGAATGGAAAGAGACCTAAATTATACAAAACTTCATTGAAAATCATCAAAAATTGATGAAAATGGGAAAAAAGTGCAAAAAACTCTATCAAAAATTACGGAAAAGTGTTGAAAAATGGATGGAAATTAACCTAAAATATGACAAAAATGGTTAAAAATTATCCAAAATTGTTTAAATAATTGACTGAAATGGGTAAAAAGTGAAGAACATTGATAAAAAATAACAAAAAAATGATGAAAAATGAGAAAAATAATGAAAAATTGCATACAAATTGGAAAAAAAGTGCATAAAACATGAAAAAATTATCAAAAAAATTCGTAATAACATGAAAAAATAAAAAAATTTGCGTAAAAATACGAAAAATCAACCAAAATTTACGAAGAACTTTTCCAAATAATTAAAAATTGCAAAAAACATGAGAAAAACCGCCATACACGGTTGGAAAACCATAAAAATTCAAATAAACATGTAAAAATATAAAAAATTGATTAAAATTTACGAAAACTCAATTAAAAACATAAAAATTTACACAAAACATTAAAAAAATGTGCTAATAATTGTTGTAAATAAAGTAGAATAACGACAAGAATGCGTTCAAATTCATAAAATTGAGCTAAATTCGTGAAAAAGTATTAAAAAAATTAAAAGTTCGCATAAAACTTGAGAAAAGACTTTGAAAAATGATTGAAAACATGGAAAATCCATTTACTGATATCCCTTTTCAGCGGCTCAGAACTCGCGGGACGCTCAAATCGAATAAATCTTTAATTGTTTTCGATTTCGTAGTGATTAAAAAACACGTACAATAAATACTTGCCACACGATTTCAATTAAAAAATCGGGTGATTCCGAATATTTTTTTTTCGATGAATTTGTACTCTATCTCGATATGATTTTATGAAAAAAAAAAAAAAAAAAAAAACGTATGCCCGAGTGTAGAACGTTTACATAAAATAAAAATTTATCGAGAAAGTTACGTATAATGAGCCTAACTTATAGACTCGCGAAGCGTTCATATTTTGCATATTTCAATAGCAAGCCTTCCAAAATAAGATACAGGCCTACTGTGCAATAATACTTTAGACATGAAAATGACAGAAAAAGATTATAATCTAACCCCTGAAAAAAAAATTTTCCAAGTAATTTTGCCCTTTCCAAAACACATCTGTAGGTATAACACAAACCCACCAACAATTATTTACAGTTGTGCGGTACGAGTTGCGAATTACCAACATAATCACATTAAAGGTTGTTTAGACAGCGATCGACACGCCCAGCATGATTTAATTAATTTACTTTCGAACCATTCGTATCAGTCGAACAACTAAATTAACGCTGGTAAAAATATAACATTAACATTTCGATTAATAACACATGTGGTATAAGTTGTTCGGTTATAACAAGTAGCAAGTAGACAGGTACGTAGACGTACGTAGTTAGGTACATGTGCCAGTACATACTGAAGGTAATTTCATCTTAAGCAGTTGGTACATCAGTTAACGACCTTTGGGTATTTGATGCTTTGTGTAGGTAGGTTAGGTACGAGCAAGTATACTACAGCCACGTACGTACGTAGGTATATAAAGGCATCAATCAAAATTTACAACTTGAACTTACAATAATTTGTTATAACCACATCCTTTCATCGGACAGCTGAAATATATCACTCGAGATACCGCACACGTTTACTACCTCTAAGACCCTTGTCACTCCATTAATTCCGAATGTTAATAGCATATCGAAAATTAAAGCCCGACCCCGCTTCGGTTCACTTACACCGAACCATATTTTGACAAGACAACTTAATACCGCTACATTCTATATTATATTATATATACATATAGACACACGTAAGCTTCAGTCAACAGGTAAAATGAGCTTTTCAACGATTATGCTACAAAGAGATATGCCTATATGCCTATAACATATAACGAACACAAAGAACAATGTCCATACAAAAGGCCATAATTTACGTAGGCAGCCTAGGTACTAGGTAGGCAGATATGTATACTTTCTTTAATCATTATCTACAGTTTATTTCATTCTCAAGGGAGCGGAGAAAAGAAAAAAAAATACATGTAGTATAATATAGGTTAGTGTACCTTCGAATAGAATATTTTTCTGGACGTTTCCGGCCTATGCAAATACACGATGAAATAGACGATTTTCGTCGCAAAAACCATACGAATGTAGGTACAGTGTATGTATAGATATACCTACCTAGCTACACAACGAGTGCCCATTTTTTAACTAGGAAAATTTCTCGTTCATCGGTATTTACCTACTACATTGTGGTAAACGGTTAGATACGCGATGTTTATTCAACGTAACCACATACGCAAGTCGACGACGACGATAAAATGCCAAGAATTTCGTGTATAACCTTCGAGAAAACTTCATCTCGAGCAACGTAAACGAACGTACAGACACCATAGTATTCGTGAAGTTTTTTTCACTTTATTCGAACGTATCCTGAATGCATATAGCTAAGTTACAAAATGCAGACCATTTTGTTGCAGGGTCCAAAATACGAACGAGATTATTGTTCTAGTTGAAGGTACGACTAGTAAAGGTGTAGGCTAGACAAAGCATAGGGAGTATGAAGCTAAACTAAATTATGAAACGCAGACAACTAAGGTGATTTCATAAAAACATATTGTTCATACGATTTCAAAAGCTTAGCATTTTCTCTTACCTTCTTATTCCTAGCCCGATTTTTTACGTCATATTTGCAATGAAAACCGAGCTATCATGGCCTATCGACGTACAACGGATGAGCGAGGGGGAAGACATTAACAAAATCAGTTTCGTCGTCCTATAACATCATTAAAACCATTTTTGGCCATGGCAGATATTTATTACATTTATTTATATTTTTTACCAAACCTAAAAATCATTTGTTCCGCTGAATACCCAACAAAACCAGTCAGTTCGGCAGCAAATTTGATATTTTTGAGTGAGGATGACCTTGGATCAAAATTCAGCTATGACCAAATTTCGGGGCACGGATACTGAGAGGCTAAAATAAGAAAAATTGTTCCTTTTTACGCCATTCGATAGAGAATCAAAAGGTCCATATCATATGCAAAAACCAGCCCCTCAGGTAAATTAGGAGGGGAGATGTAGAAGTTTCTCCATTCTCAACCTTACATTATCCAAATACTTGATAATTAGGAATTGGTGGTCAATAGTAGACCATCAACAACCGCACCATCATAATTTGGATTGTCAACTCTACACAGTTCACACCCATCAACGCTTGACCATCTATAGTTGATAGTCAACAGTGAACTGTCAATAGTTGATCATCAATAGTGAACCATTAACAATCACACTATCGAGATTTGGACTGTCAACTGTAGACAGTCCACACCCGTCAATACTTGATAGTCAACAGTGGACTGACAATATTTGGCCATCAATAAAGGACCATTAACAACCACACCATCTAGATTTAGACTGTCAACAGTAGACAGTCCACACTCATCATCAACACTTGACCATCAATAGTTCATAGTCGACACTGGACTTTCCAAAGTTGACCAACAACAGTGGACCATCAGAATTTGCACTATCAACTCTTGACGGTGCAAATCGGTCGGTAGTTGATAATCAACTGTAGACTGTCAAGAGTTGACTATCATTAGTGGACCATCAAGATCCGGACTGTCAGCAGTGGACCATCAATATCCGGATTTATCAACATCTTGAATGCCATTTTGAATATTAAGAAAAAAATACTAAGTAAATTTCAAAGTTCTTTGTTATCAGTTCGCTGGTACCAGCAGAAGTTCAAATTTCATTCGTACTGGGATAAATTTCAAAAAAATCGTGATTTTTTTGAAATATTAAAAATTTTGAAAATTGCTTAGCATTTTTTTCATAATATTTAACTTTATTGTGGAGCTTAACCCAACTGTTGACAATCCAAATATTGACAGCCCAAAACAGTTAACCATCAATATTGAGGCAATTAAAATCTGAATAATCTGGATTTTGACTGTCCAGATTTTGATGGTCCGCTGTTGATGGTCAACTGCAGAGTGCGCTATTAAACATCTGTTGATGTTAATAAGGGTAGATGGCCTTGAATCCGAGTTCCCTTATGCCAAGGTTTGAGAGATGGGATGTTGTAGGTCAAAAATCGAAAAAATTGTTTCTTCACGAGCCAATCAGTAAAGAATGCAAAAATGCATGATATGTTTAAAAAGTAGCTTCCTAAGTCCATTAGGAGTGGATGGGGGTTTCTCTTTTTTTAATCCCAAAAATAGGCTACTCTATCCCCATCTTCTCTGCAAAATTGTGGTAGGGTGTTGAAATTTGACATGTACATTTAACAGGGCCACTGAATGTGCCTTTTTGGGGGTTTCAACTTTTCATCTTCAACGCACCTCCTCACTGCACCAAAACAATCAGTTTTTTGAGTAGTTTTCTTGGTTTCTGAGTAAGGTCCACGCATATCTTCCCTCCCAATTGAACTAGGAAGTTGAATTTTGGTGTGTACATTTGGTAAGGGTGCTAAATGTGCCTTTTGAGGGTTTCGACTTTCTATCTCCATTGCATCCACTTACAGTCCCAAAAAAGTGGGGTTTTCAGCGAGTTTTCTTGTGTTTTGGGTTTGTTCTCGCGTATCTCCCCTCCAAATTAAGCTAGTAAGTTTAATCTTAATACGTAGATTAGGTGGGAGAGCTAGATGTGCTTTTTGGTAGGTTTGTTCATCGCATATTGCTCCTACAAATTGACATGAGTATTTGAATTTTGGCACATGAGGATCCCAGATGTGCCTTTTGCGGGTTTCAGCTATTCACTTCAATATCTATGTACTTGCACTTTCTCCACTGCTCAAGAAAATACATAACAAAGCGCTGTTTTTTTCATTTCATAAATGGACAATCCGTTTATATCTTTTACTGCACGAAAATAAATCGGGTTCAAAAAGCAACGCAGCACGGTGTTTTTTTTTTGCATCATGTGAAAAATTATACATTAGGATTTCTTTGACCGGTATGTTAGGCATCTCGCCATCCTCCCTTTTATTTACTCGATACCGACGTTTTGGTCGTTTTCGAAGATGAACACTAAAAATTTTCCATATTGAACTCATATATCTTAGTGGAAGACAACTTTCAACATCGAACGGTCTTTATTTTCAGAACATACAAACAAACCCGTAGCGTTGTTATTTTTGAAATTAAATTTAACAACACACATCGCGAGTTATATTTTGAACAACTTGTAATAAATTCTGGACTTCGAACCAAAAAGGGAAAGTATCGATAATTGGGGACAAGATGGAGACTCAACTAAGCATACTATAAAACCGAAACGAAATTCAAGAGGCGCAATTTTTTTCAACTATTAATATCGATTAGGTTGTTGAAACGGGGCAAAAAAAATTCAAACCGATAAAATTAAATAAAAATTTGATCCTATAAAAAAAAGAAACTTTTGTGAAATTTTTCGACTAGACTTTACCATACAAGCATACACATACGTATAAATATAACAACAGAAAATTATAGGATGGCCTATGGCTCCGCAGACTGGAAAATTTTTCCAAACTTTCCGATGATATATCAATCGATTAGCTTGAAAAATTTTCTGATTAAAACGAGAGCTTTACGTCGTAGTATAAAATGCGTACGTCTACGTAACAATACTTCGAGACCATTAAAACGAGTAATTTTCCACGTTGTTAAAAAACACACACACACACATACAAACGATACTAGGTTGAATTTAGAGAGAAAAATTGGAAATTTTCGGATGACTGAACATTTTTTTCGGTTGGTTTTGAAAATTACTGCGATAAAGGTAAACGAAGCTGCTTATAGTGTAGGTAGATATTTCCAAATAAATGCGTGGATTTAAATTACCTGATAATCTTAATCTTGAGGTTGTACGAAAGAATATCGCGGATGATAAAAATACCACAAAGAAATCTGAAACAGGAAAAAAATGTATAAAATTAAGTATTTGAAAAAACTTTTCCTTCTTAATGATGATTAAAAATAACTACGAAATAAGTGAATATTTAAACTCAGCGTTTTCGGTTCAGTAAAAAACGATACATCATTTCATTTTTTTAATTTTTTGAGTTTTTATCATATTTTTATCTGAAATTCAACTTTGAGCTTTCAAAATTTTGATCATCAATTTCAAACTTCCTTTTAATTCTCTACTAAACCGGTCAAACAGATTTATCTTAGCTTCAAACAATCTCCAAACATGAGCCTCTAAAGTAAAATCATTTGACGAAAACTTTTAATAACGCGAAAATTACAATGAACGTCTCCCTCTTCGCAGCTATGTAAAAAAAAGCTGGAAATATCGAATTTTTTTCGTACTCAGTATAATTGCAGCTTGTAAAAGTAGAAAATCAAAGCCGAGAAGCAAAACTCCCATGGGAGCCGTGGCTGGACCGCCAACACCCTCGCACCCATATTTTTGAATTATGGGTATGTTCATGATATCGGTGTTATATTCAAATAAATTGGACCCCCTGAATTCATATTCATGTTCAAGAGGTTTGATACACGCAAACACCACACCAATATCATGAACGTAATTATGAACCGTACAGTGGGGGTGAGGGGGTACTGCTATAGTCCAGCTGGAGCTCCCTCTGGAGCTTTGCATCTAGACCATGATTTTATACTTTTACAAGCCGCAATTACACTAAATATGAAGAAAATTTCGATATTTCCAGGTTTTTCTTATGTAGCTCTGTTTAACCCCTCCCCATTTTTTGATTTTTCAAATTTTGACCATGGAACTCATGAAGTAAAATTATGAAACAAAAATATGTGATACAAGAGTCAAGTACACATCCAAAAAGAACGGTTTCAAAATCATATCAAATCAGTATTCTTATTTTAAAAAATTAATAAAATTTGAAAAGGTAATTCCGGGGGTAAATTATGGGTGCAGGGAGATAATTTTTTTACAGATGCCTTTCATATAGATCTAAAACACAACAAAAAAATAATCAATTCGATCAATTAGACATTTCAAAAAAAATCTGAGTATTTTTCAAAAAAAGTACCCCCCCCCCCCACCAGCGGGTTTGGGGTCCAAAACTTTGGCCATGCATGTATCTTGATAGTGCACCAATGTATCATGTCAAAATCCCACCGGGGCAAATTTACCTACGCTTATTCCCCCATAGCCTTTTGAATAATATCCTGATTCTATGTATGAGAGTTATTTCATGTTATTGATGTTAATAAAATTGCATAACTAGTTTGCCGTAAATACGAATTTTGGCTATTTAGACATCAGAGTTTCTTCCATTTTCTGGTCTATTTTCTATTCATTGATCATCAAAAATTAATTACCTTTCTCTACAAGTTTCCTACATTCACTTAGAACATGGTATATGGAGTGGGAAGGTGAGTACCCAAGGTATTCCTTTTGGTGAAACGTGGATTAAGCATTTTTCGCAAATTAAACTGATCTATGAATAAGTCTCTCGGCTTCCTTCATTGACCCACGTTGAGTTAAAATTGCTGTCAATATTAACACCATCTCGAGGAAGCTCAACATTTCAAGAAAAATTAAGCTGCAAAAGCATCGATTTTTTTCATCACTCTCTTCTCGGTTCGTACTGGAGAGAGGAAAAAGGTGTCGAAAAAGAGTTATTTTTTTACAGTTGAATAACTCGTTGATTAAGTCAGCGCAACGTGGTCATTTCCTGTGTGTTGCAATATAATGTAAACGATTAATCGTTACGTTTCCGCCGTTCGAATCGAAAGAATTTTTCTCTTTTGAATGAAATGTTCAAATTACAGGAAAAAGTATGATTAATCGTTCAGATTTATTGGATTTATTTTTATCTTCGCAGAATGCCTATTACGTGATATTCGTTTCTTCTTTTCCTCCCTTTTTGTCTGCCATTTGTTTGTCTTTCGAGTTAATATTATTATTAAAAAGTGCAGCGAACACGAAAGTGGACAAGTATATGATTGGGATAGTTAAATAGAATATGTCGTACATGTATTACTTATTACTATTGTAATCATCCATTTATGCGGCATTTGAGAAGTTGCGTAGATTTGAGAGGTGTGGATGGGGAGGAGGAGAGCTACGTATTCATGAAGGTCAAATGAATTGTCTCACGTCTGCACTTTTAACCACAGTATAAAGGTCTCCATATATTTATGTACATTTACACAGCATCTTCGTGCTATATTATATCTTTAATAATTTCCTTTCTTCTAATGGGTTCAACGTGATGGCAAAATATTTTATAATTTATTGCGTTATGTTTCTGTTTCCTAAAATTTACCTACCTATCCTACTTTGAAAGTGCAATTTAAGCTATAACATTTGCGAGAAATGTACTGCCAGTTTAGGCCCATGAGTCGTGATTTTAAAATTTTAGCGAATAATGAAACCACTTCAACGTATATCTAATCGAATGGAAATTTTCCACGGCACATAATTCATTTTGGTAAAAAGAGAGATGATATGCTCGTCAAGGTCGAATGATTGAAATTTAGGGTCGAATTTATAAATTATTTTCTCATTTTTCAAGAATATTTTCGTGAAACGTGTATAAAAAATTTAAACCTATTTAAAGTGGAAAGGCAATAGTTTGGTTTAGCTGGAAAATTCCACCTGTTCTCTCACAAAACTTCACTAATAATTAAAGGCGTTCTGAAAATCGTGGGGAAAATTTTTAACCAGATATTAAAATATGATTCAAATTAAAGAGAATACTAATTATTTAAAAGTTTTACCGAGCTAACGAGTAGATACTGAAAGTAGATGCAAAGTACGAGTTCTGGTGGCATTTTCATGCTACATATTCAATATTAGCAGGTGTACAGAGAAATATGTAACTGCAGTTGCATATCCCAAAATTTGCTAGTGTACAAACAATATGTATATTAATTGAATTATGATTGCACAGGTTAGATTTGTAGGGGTGAAAAAATACTCAAATGTTGGGATATGCAACAATAACTACAGATTTTTGTGTCCCTACGAACTTCAGTTATGCAACCTTAGATGCATATTTATGAAAGTCTGATATGCAAATATATTTTCGTCCCGCTGAAAATTTTGGATATGCAACCAAATCTACGTATTTTTGGTACCCCTACATATGTCGGAATATACAACCATAACTGCATCTTTGCACACAAGTCTGCATTTTTGTCCGGGTTGGGATTTATGAGGTCATTTGTAACTCGCATCAAATCGCGGATCATCAAGCAAAAAATGATTCGGATCACAGAAACGGATCGTTTTGTAAAAATATGATTCGAATCACGGATCACCGATCACCGATCACACTTAAAAAACTGATCCGAACTCGGATCAATTTTCACGGATCTTTTGCTTAAAAAAAATAATCCGGTTTACAAAAATTCGGATCATCGTATCATTTTTTTCAAAACTCAGGCTACAGTAATTTCCTCATCCACGCTAATTTCAACTTTACGAGATTTTTTAGCCTTAAACAGTACCCACATCTCCGTGATCTAATCCTCCAGCACTATCTACACTTTAAAAAGATGATCTGGAGAAGTCATGATTTAAGCAAAATGAATCGGATCAAATCACAGATCATATGAAAAATAGTATCCAAATCACATATCGCGGATCATTTTAAAAAAGGACGATCCAAAATGATCCGAATCACGGATCAAATCACAATTTTTTGATTCGAATCATGATCCGGATCATTTTTTGATTCGGATATTCTCTCAACCCTGATTTTTGTACCTACTTAAAAATTTTGAGTGTGCAACCAAATCTACGTACTTTTAGTACCCCTGCACATGTTGAGAAATGAAACCATGACTGCTTAATATGGTAGATGGGGAAAAAAAGGTCCAAGTTGAATATACATATAAGTCTGTAATATATTTGCGTTTTGAAACGGTTTGCAAGATCTTGCATTGATGTGCATCTGTTATTAAACCTTTCATATATCATTTGTACTCAACAGGCAAATAATTGGAAAATATTTCTTTTTTCGATTTACAAAACAAAAACTCGAGAAAAAGAAATAATAATCTGAAAAAAATACCGTTTCGCTACAAACAAGAAAAATTACACCCTTTATTTTTCCATTTAGAAGGAAGAATTTTAAAAAAGATTATCTGCTACGAGGCGCTAATAATTTAGAATTTTTTTTGTACCGAGTAACCCAGCGCGCTCTAAATTACAAAAAAATATCCATTTTGCCCGGATGTGAAAAATTTTTTTTGCTCGTTAACGAGAAATTACAACCGAGGAAAACCTTTTCTTTTTTTTTTGCAAATTTTCCCAATCTATTAAAATAATCACCAGCGTTAAGGCGAACGTGTAGGTAAAATTGTATGGATTATTTTAGGTAAAGTATCCAAAATTATACAAGTGTAATGGCTGAGACGACGAATTAACCGCGTACAAATGTGTTGTAGACATTTTAATATTGTATAAGTTGGTATATGCAGACTGCTGGTGAGATTTCAAAACAGCCCAATTATTATTACTCGAGTATATTTTAAGTACCAGCAGTACTACGTAGCTACCATCTTACAGGAATTCTAAAGTATACCTTTTTTTTAAAAGTAGTAGGTATAATAACCAGATAGGCAGATAGCTATTTGAACGATTTATCTTGCCGACCATTCGATGTCCAAGTTGGCGTGAAAAATTATGTACAATAGTGGCGCATAGATATAAAATAGGTCGCTAGGTAGGTATATTGTAATTCTGGTCGTGAAAAGCGTACCAAGCCGTTTGTTAAGTTGTGCATGGTTTAAAACAAAATTTACATTTGCCCCAAAACCCAGTGCTGAGGTACTGGCAAGTTTATGAATAACCTATTTTGTATTTTCAACCATGTTCAATTTTCGATCGAGTATCTAGCCATCTACCGATATTAATTGTATTATGAAATATGGATTAGGAAATTGGACCTATTTAATTGTATCAAATGGCAACTTGGCGTATTGCATTGATTTCTGTACAATGTTTTTTTTTCAGAATTAAGTATCGATTTGTTAGGAGATTACTTAGTGTTGACAGATTCTTTAAAATTCAATATAGCCAGAGAGATTTTGCCAATGACTGTCTATAATTTGAACAAAACCCAATTGGATCGGAAGAGCATGTCTAAATATTACAGTAGTCAAAATTTTAGACAGCAACGTTCGTTTTTTGTTTTTTAGATTTTTTAAAAAGTAAAAAAAAAAAATTACACCTGATTTTAAGATTGAAAATGTAACATACTCATTCGACCTCGATTTTTGATATTTTGACAAAAATGAAGAGTAAAGGTGGCTTGGAGGTTGAGTGCTTAGGTCTCTCCAAATTTTTTCGTAACCATTTAACAGTTGACTCATTCGCTGTCAAAACAAACAACCTGAATCCAATTTTAGGTGTTCTAATTTCCTTTCAACATTTTTTTTCAAGTTCTCTTCAATGACCTGGTAAAGAAAATAATCAATGCTTTAAAGAAGGTAAGCGATGTTCCTTGAATCCTTCGTCCGACTGAATTGTCGCAAAATGCACAAAAATGGGAATCCGCTTACTCAGAGCATTAAAAGTGATCTGATGACAGATCCTTGATCAAGAGGGAAAAAAGGAAAAAATTAACTGAAGTGTCATTTTTAAGCCTCTCTACTCCACATAAGGATCGAAAAATGTTCAATTTTCAGTTGTCCGCAATTGTTGATTGTTTTTCACGAAAAATATAAATTCTAAAAAATTGAAATTGGAAAGGAGGAGAGAGGGGCTGTTTTGAATATTTTACCAACAGCTGGTACTCCATTCAAATTTTTAACAATATTAAAAATTTGCAGTCCTTTTCAAGTCATTATTACTAACAGAAAGAAAGGGAGAAAATAAGATAAACAGAATCAAATTTGAATTAAATTTAAGGAAGAGGGAGGGGGAGGGAATGGTCCCATATTGCGGAAGGGTGATTTTGGAAAATTACACCGTGCCTAAATCAACTCATTTAGTTACTTTGAACATCTTTCAAACCGTAGGTTTCACATACATTCCTTACATAAATGAAATTCTGAAATATGTGGGGGGGGGGGAGGTTGAATGGATGGGAGGGTGGTTCGGGAAAATGGCGCTTTTCTTGAATTAACTCAGTTCGTTACTTCGCACATCTTTCAAACAATAGGTTTCAATAATTACCGCGATTTTTCTCAAAAATTCCAAAAAACCGAAAATTGAACACTTTTTTGACTTTTTTTTTTTGGAAAATTGACGCTCCGAGGCGCATTTTTTCAAAATTTTTATGATAACAAAAATTGCTCAACACTTTTCGGACTACATTATAAGTTCAAAAAAAAAATCGAAATACATTGATTAAAATTGACGTAGGAAGTATATGAAGAAAAGGAGATGGTTCTTGAGGAGAGGGAGGGGGAGGAAAACATACAAAAAATATCTTATATATTTAAACTACAATTAATTTTAATTTGAAAATAATTAATTTTTTTAATGTAAATTTCAAGTTTAATCATTTCAATGAAATGTTATGGAATGGTAAATTAAAAAAATTAGCTTAAATGAAATTTTTTTTCTTTAAAATTAAGAAAAATTAGATCTTATGGGCCTAAAAAAAATTGTACTCCAGCTAAATTCTTTTCTTTTTCCCATTACATTGAGGATCAGTCATCAGATCGCTTTTAACACTCCGATCGAGCCGAATGCAACTTGCAATTGCACAACATGGGATGAGCCAATTACTAAATTATCACCAAAGCATGTAGAGGAATCTGAGTCTCTTACCTCCCCTCCCCTCCCTCCCTCCTACGGTCAATGAATCTAAATTGCACACATTCATCATCTTATCATTCTCCCGCCAAAGTAAAGATTGTCCAAATAAGAATATCCTGTCTTTCCAAGTGAACTATTTCATATCATTCGGGTTAATAAAATTGCATAACTGGTTTGCCGTAAATCCGACTTTCAGGTATATATTTAAACAAGATTTAATTTAATTATCTTTTTTTATAAGTTTTTTTTCAACCTGAAACTAGGTATATAAGTTGAGTGCATGTCCAAGGTATCGTTACATTTTAATTAGAGGCTGGCGTTTAGTTTGTAACCACTTTTAAATGGTCATAATTCTCGAAAAATAGACTTTTAGTAAATTAAACGATTTATAAGATTCCTCCTCCTTATCTAATTGATTTGTGAGAAGTTGGTAAGCTTCAAGAACAATAGAATAGATTTTAGATAAACTAATCCCCCCCCCAGTGCAATTTCCAAGTTTTCCTTTCAAAAATCATCTCATTAAATGGATTCTATGATTCAAGAATCAATTTTGTACAAATATTTAGACTTTTCAATTACTTCCATTTCTTTTAACAACACACGCTAATATGTATCTTAATTCGAATGAAGTTATTATCACATGTAATGTCTAATGTCCGACTACATAAAATTCAAAAACAGTAGCCCGAATTTTCTTAATAACTACTCCCCTTCCCGCCACCCACCCTCCCTCACAGCCGACATTAAATATACGCATTAGTCGTTAATTACGAATATAAAATCGAGCTGTAAAAAAAAAGCAGCAATATTCGAGTTGTCGAGCCACCAAGAAGACCAACACTAATAAGAATTTTTTCCGGAACATTTTAAAGGGGACGAGAAACACGAGCTCTGGCTGGGATAAAAAAGAAAAAAGGCCATTAATTTTAAAACTTCGTTAACTCGCCGAATAAGCTTTGGTAAAGTTTTTTAATAGTTTGAAAATAGCACTCGGAGTGCTTTTATTTGCAAGCTTGGTTTTTTTTTTAATATTTTTATTCGAGTTACACACAACTCGGTGACGGTAACTTTATCATAAGACCACGACGAGACTGAAAATGAAAAAAAAAAAAAGAAGAAAAAAAGAAAAACATTACGTACAAATATTCCACTTTTTTTTTACCATCGTAAAAAAAAAACAAAACAGAATTATACGCTTACTGATACGCGAAACACAACAAAAGGGCACGGTAGGAAAAAAAAAAGGCGCGCACACAATACATTTCAGCCGCTTCATTGTCCATGTAAATTACAAAATATAGGCTGTAATAAGACCTAAAAGTTTACTTAGCATATTTTCAAAGATATTACGCAAACAGCTTATAAATCGCGGAATATAAATACCGCCGACACTGATTTTAATCAAGTAAAGCTCTCTCTGGAATTTTTGTACCGTGTAATTTTGTATGGTACGCAAAAGTGATAACAGCGATAAATGGGAATAACTTGTATACGAGTTGTAATATATGGTAATGAAAAGTGTTTACTAAATTTTTACGCTCCATTCAGCTCCGCTCGGGGATTTGAAATCTAATCAAATATTCTACTTTTCAGTGCGACGAAACAAGCTCGCAGATACTGCGATAAATCGTCGGTATTACCAATTTGTACAACATAAAGCGCCAAACCGAACCGATATTAATGCAGAATTGCATATACAATACGTACAAATAATGAATACGTAAACGTCACCCTTTAAGAAGATATTTTTAATTCAAATACTGGCAATAGAAAATCAGCTATCTGAAATCTATAGGTAAATAGGTATCTACGTGGATTTCACACGCAATAAACGAGCGAACGTCTAACAACGAAAACAACAAGTTGAAGTTGTCAACAAGATGAACGAAATTAATCAAGGTATTTGGGACGGATTGCCTTTTGCATTTCGCATACAACCAACATCACTTTTACCACACTTCGGTACACGACGAGGCGAGACAAGGCGAGGCTAGGCGAGATGAGGCGAAAATAAGAGTGTAAAGTAGCAACGGTATGTAGATTGGTACTGGTACCTTTGCTGTGTGAATTCACGCGAGAGAAATGTGACGAATCAAAAGCAAAAGTTTGCCATAACAGTGGCTCATTATTGTTCGCGACCTTGGTTCCAAAATGGAAGAAGCATTTCTAAAAAAGGTTTTCGTTCGTTTTCGTGTCGTGGCCTGGTATCGGCGGATTTAATGAGCATCTAGCAGCGTAAAATGGAATTTTGTTTACGAAAATAGAAACGCAGCCGAGTCGGATTTTTGTCTGCAATAAAAAAAAAAAAAAAATACGTATTTTCGAAATAGGTACGTCGCGTCGTGTCGTTAAAAAGGCACACAATACCGGTAGGCACAATTTTGCTGTATAACGTGACGAGTCGTTTAGTTTCTCGTCTTTGGAAATGTCTCAATAAATTGGGCCGCAGACATAGTTGAATGTACGATCATTTTCTGGGCAGGAAAAAACATATAATACAATGTCGTCAATTTCGGGGCAAAAGCCAACATTTTTCTAAACACCGTGCCTTATCATGTGTCCTATATTTCTTGTTTCGCGATTTGCAGACAAAGGTACGAAAAATTGTTCAGCTGTTCAACTTTATGGTGGAAAAGTCCCGCTTGTTTCATCGAATAAATTTGCCAAATTGTCAAGTTGAAATGTTTTAGCAAAATTAGGCTACACAGACTACGAAAAATTCTTCGTTGAATTGACATATTTTAGTGGAGTTATCCCTGTACGAGAACTTCGACTATTCTATGGTTACAAATTAAGATGTTTCAACAACGCTACCTATTTCAACTTGAAAAACATTTCACTTAGTCAGCAGTTTGCAATAATTCAACACGATTTGGCCAATTTTGAAAAATATCCACCTTCAAAAACGTGTTTCCGGCCAAATTAAATTGAAAATCGACAATTGAAATACACATGTTATTTAAAAATTGATCAAAAAATTGTATTTTTTTTTTTTGAGAAAACGAATAATTATACTTCTGGCTTCGAATTAGAAGGTTGTAAACTTTGAAATTAATTTTCTACGATTCAGGAGAAGGCAGCGATAACTATGTCTCACAAATATCATAATTTTTGAACTCAAAAATTCAATGGAAATTACCACATGACATCGGGCAGTAGGCACTAGGAAGACGTGAATTTTGATTTTTTTGAAAATCTGCGAACGGGTGGAAGGGGGGGGGGGTCACAATAGTTGCGGAATTGACTCATAATGATGCGATAAAGAGTACAGCTTTCCCAAATACATTTTTTCAACTTGCAAAAATTACTTCAAATTTACTAATTTTCAAAATTTTTCAAAAATTAGGCAAAAAATATTTTTTGACCATTTTTTTTCAAAATCGGAATTAGTATACATACGTAGGTATTTATACTAAAAATTATCGTTGTTGGTAAATTTTTGCCATTTTCTCATTTTTCAGAGGTTTTTGAAAAATGTATCTTTTTGTGTTATTTCACGATTTTCTGAAAAACTATGAAGGAAATTTTTTAAGAAACGTCCTTCTGAAATGGATGGATTTTCAGGGGTACTTAAAGAGCCATTTTTCGAGGTCTGTCAAGAATTTTTTTTGGCGTAAATAAACTTTCTTTAAAATAAATTTCCAAGTGAAATGGGCCAAGTTCAGTTACCTTTGATCATTCAAGGTCAGATTTCATCGTTGGTACAATTTTCAGAATTATCTATCGGTACTCTAACATATGGGTTCAAAAAAAAAATGAAAACTTGCTTTTGAAGGTCTAAAATAGATGAAATATATTCTCCGAGATTTTAGAAATGCATTTTTTAAAATTTTTAACCGATTCATTTCAAAAGATGTGATAAATTAATGCTTTTGAATGACCCTGAAAATTGGTCATTGGAAGTAAAATTGAAATATTACATTTCATCATGTAAAACTGATGCCTCACATCTATTTCAGGAAGGTTTTCTTGAAATAAAATCCTTCGCAGTTTTTTAGAAAATCAAAAAAAATATGTAAAAAGTACCCCCCCCCCCCCTCAAAAAAAAGGACAAATGGTGAAAATTTGCAAACAATGATAATTTTGCATATAAATATGTACATTAACATCGAAAGATGTTTAATTTTGCATTCTGGAAAAATAGTCAATAGTAGACTGTCATCATTGGATGACATTAGTGGACCGTCAACAGTATGACGTCATCACTGGACTGACATCGGGGGACTTATTCTATGATTTTAAGTTGAAATGTTAAGGAAAATCAGAGATGTTTGAAATTGACCCGTCAACAGTGGACCTTGACCTTGAACTGATTTTATGGCTTTGAATTGATATGTCGTCATCCGTTGACCCGACAAAGGTTGACCTTGACTCTGGATTGATTTTAAGATTTCAAGTTGAAATATAGAGGAAAATTAGTTGACCTGGATCCTGGTTGATTTTACGGTTATAAGTTGAAATGTAGAGGAAAATTAAAGATGTTCAAAGTTGACCCATCAACAGTTAACCTTGACTCTGGATTGATTTTATGATTTTAAGTCGAAATGTTGAGGAAAATTAGTCGATTTTGATTCTGATTAATTTTATGATTTTAAGTTTAAATATTGAAGAAGATGACAGATGTTTAATAGGACATTCCACAGTTGACCCGTTACCGGTTTATTCTTTAACAATAGACATTGACCCTGGTTGATTTTATGATTTCAAGATGAAAGGTTGAGGAGCTGTGACAAAAAAATTTTCGAAAAAATCCAAGTTTGCTCCTATCTTACTAGGCACTTTTTACTGTAACTTTTGAACCGCACTGAAAAAATTTACCATGATTTTAAAAATTTCCTAAGCTCTTCCATAGTTTTCTTTTAATTTCCCTTCCTTAATTATGTACAAAAAATTGGCAGAAGAAGTGAAAATAATGAAAATATTCAGTGAAACCGTTTCTTGAAACCGAGCTACTGCCAGAATTCAAATTTTAAGCGATTTCCTGAAGTGGAGGAAGGGAGGAACCGAAAAAAATCGATGATTTTAGCACACAATGTATCAACAAACATGTTTTGAATGTTAAAGGCTTCGAATCAGACTTTACCTTCTACTTCAGATTTGAATCCTGTACGATTCAAACTTTCAGGACTGGCCTCGTTGTTAAATACATTCAATCCATTTTTCATGACGGGACACTCGGACCATAAATTTCACCCCGATACAAGTACGTTAGCCAATTTTCTCTCTCGAAATTTCAAAACAATTTGCAGATTGGCTACACAAAACTTTGACCGATTAAAAATATAATTGTCTAGTACTTCGAACGAATTTCAACGAGATTTATAATACGAAGAAAAGAAAGACTCGCACAATGTACTTCGAAACTTCTACATTCGCTATACGCTAAGCTCGCTGCGCTTTTCAATTTCAAAACAATGCATAGAAAAACAGATCATACATAAATAACTTTGCCAACTCGCGTGTAGGTATTTTTCATTTATTTACCATTATTTTCCAAGATGAAAAATAGAGGAAATCTTGACGCCAGCCAGCGCTAGGCCAGAATATCACCAAGTTTCAAGAATACGTCAAAACAAAACACACACACACACACATACACCAACAACCATCGTTAAGATTTTTCGTATACGTAGCAAAATAAAAAGCAAAACAAAACAAAACAAAACACGTCTCATTTAAAATTTAAAAATAACAACTCGTAAGATCGACAACGTGCTATACACGTGTTTGTTTGTTCTACTCGAAGATGTAATATACCAAACGTATGCATAGTCCCAGTCCTATTCGTATAGAATATTTTTCCAATCCGTTGGCTTGTTTTGCTTATACCTAAGGAAGGTATACGTAACTATGTGGTATTCAAACATAGATAGAGGTACGCACATATAGTACGAGTATAAATTACCCAAAAGCCAAGATTTTCAACTTCACGTGCATACCAATCTGAAATAGTATAAATATCGACTTACACTCGCACCCCCACACAACGCAATGTACCCCCGATGCGATGCTTCTCTTCAAACAACGTATAGTATATAGGTTAGGCGATAGGCAGGCAACCATCTAGACCGATTTTTCAACGCGCAAACAGAACGACGATAGGATGAGTGAAAAGTTACCAAAAACAACGTCTCGTATCGGCTCGAACTGCAGCGAAAAGAAGTACGTTTATGAGAAAAGAGTCGAATTTCCAAGATTACATTAAATAAATACACGGTTCGGTATCTTTCTTTACCACGACGATGATGGGAAATGGTGCTGTGCTGGTGTGAGTGTACACGAGGATAATATGGTAAGGTTAAAGGTATCATATCGTACACTTCGTATGCGCCTTTCACACCTCCTCGTCGCCTCGTGCACCGTACAAATAGAAACACCTTGTTTTGAATGTGCGTATTAGACCGAGTGGAAGTTTTTTTTGTTTCACGTTCTAGTATCTATGTTGGTGCTCGATATGGGCCTCAATGATGCGACAGCCTTTACAAAAGTATAGAGGTGGCAATACATACAAAAACAAAAAGCTTCGCATCGTGATGCTTTCAGAGTCAGGTTTTCCAGTTGTCTACGTCCCTAATTCGTCGTACAGGTTTCGAATACATCATATCGATAATTTAGAGTAGTACACTTTTCGATTCCTGCATTTCCTTTCGCGATAATTAATTACCGTGGATTGGAATATAAATTAGAGAAAAAAACTTAGGTACAATTTTAAATATATATCCGACCTTTAACCTTTTCGCCATCGTCGTGTAAAAATCGATGGTGAAAAAAGATTTCCATGAAAATGCAATAGGATTACCCATATAAATCGTTAAAATCGAAAAGAATCGAAAAAAAATTCCTTTTGCGGGGCTATAGTAGGAGTCCATTGGGACAGAAATGGTTGAGGCCCCGAAAAGGCACACTCTGCATATCTCCTTGATCTGTGTACTAAGTTTCAAGGCACTAGCTTAATTAAGGCAACCTGTACAGGTGAGTAATCAATCGAAAACGTTGAAAAAATGTTTTTTTTGGACCTGAAATGGAATGGGTAAGGGATGGCGAGTCTCGACCCCCCCCCCCC